>VDFB02084487.1:0-32355 GCA_007258455.2 Sequoia sempervirens
CCATCAAATAATTATTAAAATATTATGAGCTAAAAATACCCAAAAAATTGGTTCCTAAATACCTATTTAGAAAACCAAAATCCAAATCCTAAGTTGATTTCATAGACTAAAAATGACATTCTTTCCACTTGTCATATAAGCATTATAACTCGAGTGTTCTATTTTGGATTCATTATCTTCATTCAAAGATACCTTATAATGTGTCATAATATGCATCATAAGTTTCTCAAGAATTGTAACTCTAGCTACATCTCTTTTTTATGTCCTAAATGTTTTTACATTTCTAACATAGAAGGCCTAACTTTTGAAGACCATAAATTTTGATATATGAGGCTATTGGAGCCCATTTTTAAAATTGTAGATCTTAAAATATTTTTAAACAATAGAAATACCTAGAAACAATGTCGAATAACTCAAAAATTTTATTTTGCAGAAAAATAGTCTATAGACCAAAAATCAAGTTTTTGTGTTTCATAGTCCAAAAGTACATATTTATATACTCAAAATTATGAGAAATGTCAAGACACCTTCTATAACCTAGGTGGATCCCCATTCTTTATTTTCCATCTTTGTCTAATCTACATCAAATTTATCTATAGGATTTACTTATTTTGCAACTTCTCTCCATTGATTGTTTTCTTCCAAGAGATTTATAGGTGTAACCAGAGTACTTCCATTAGAATTGACACTTAACACATGGATTATTTTGTTGTGTATGAGATTTTGTACCTTATTCTTTGGACCCATACATGATTTTGATGTATGCATTTTGACTATATGTTGCCTATAAATGCTTGATCATTATGAATCTTTGGAAGTTGATAATTTGTATCCAATGGATGTATTGGAGGAAGAGTAACCAAATTATCACTTAATGAAATTTGGATAAAATTATCCAAAGACTTGTAAATTTGTGAAATTCTTAGAATAATTTTTTTAAGGAAATAAAATTGGAAGTATTAGCCACTTAGATAATACTTTCCTTCATATAATTATGCTTCAAAAAAGTATTTTCTTATATAATTTAGAAGTATATGAAGATTGGTGATGAGCCATATTTAAGTGTATTGGGTGCTAATAGTTTGGCCTCAAGGTTTTGAAAACTTTACACATATCTCTAAAGGATGGAAAACTACTCAAAAATACATATTTCTTAATTAGAGGGATTAGTTCCTCAAGAAACATAATTTTAAGTTCATTCCATCCTAAAATTGATGCTTTAATTTACCACTCAACAATAGGAAATAGATGGAATAATCATTTACGATCCCATTACTCCAAATTGGGTACATCTATTGAAGTCATTTATAGTAGTTTTCAAACCCATTTTTGTGTGAAAATATTTTAAGAAGGTTGTAGCTAAATCATCAAGGCACCATATAACACTTGTAGGTAAGGAATCAAACCATTAGATATCGTACAATATTGAGATTTATTTAAATAAGTTGGATAAGATCTTATCACCATATAAAAAATCCAAGCATTCCATGGTGAAAGCATTTACATGCATGTTTGGGTCCCATTATCTATGATACAAATCCAGTCTAGGGGCCACATAAGCAATATACAATAGATATATGTGACAATCTCAAATTCTATAGGAATTTAATATGGGGGGTTATATGTTACTAAATCCTTCTTATTGTCATTGAATTCTCTCTTAAGAGTGGCCAAGTTTCTTATAATACTATATCTAAGTTTGATGCAAAAATAAGAGTAATGTTGGGAGCATATGTAACAATAAAAGTAATGTAGTGAGGTTGTGAGGTAATGGGTGAAAACATGACTATGGATGGATGGATGAAATTATAGTAATTTTTAGTCATTGAGTGAGATGGATGGATGCTATGAAACACATATTAGGAAGGAAGTATGATATGTGATACATTGATGGACAATATAACACTAGTGACTATGTGAGTGGAAATATGGGATCATGTAAATGGAATAATAGAAGGGATGGGAGCACTAGAAGTAGGTATGATGGAAGTAATAGGGCCAAGAGATAGGCCATAGTGCTCGAAAGAAATCCAACAAGAGATGTAGGAGGAATATTAGAGGTAAAATCTACACAAAGGCTAACAATAGTGACTATGGAAGTGGTAAATAAACTTGGTCCAAATCAAAAGAAAATGTAGTGTTGTAAAATTGCACCCCATGGCAATTTCACACTTGCACATTTAGCCCACTGCATTTGTTGGTCTCCTCTAATGGTTCAATAACTAAGCCTTGAGAGCTATGACTTAGAGATTAGACATCTACACTAAGTAGCTATCTTACTCATTATGAAGGTGAATTTCATTGTCAACCCAGGGACGTAAACTTGAAATGGGTCAGCACTGTATGTGCACTAGGACTCCATTATAATCATCCATAAACTAGAAAAGAAACAGTATTGAAAATAAAATGCTAGAAATAAATTAACATAAGCACTGAGCATGAATCAACAAATACACTGAGCATCAACAACTGGACTAGAAATGGATGATAGAAATTGAAATCTCAACAAATAGATAGGAAACTACTCTGTTTGCCTTGGCTGTAGGAACAGTCATTGAATAGAGTTCCGGTGGTTGCAGGAACAGACAACTGCTGAAACCGAAACTAATTACTGAATAGAAAAATAACTTTTAAACTAAATGAGTGGAATTCTCACCAAGTGGGCCCCCTTGAGTGAGTCTCCCTTAAGCTAACTTAGATGCAACAAATCAGAATATCATCTTATTTCATGAAAATATGATTACAACATATCAACAATATGACTATATTACTCAAACTAGAAATGCAAGTATAATCTTAGAACATCCAACCTTATGAAAAGGGGCATCTGACCATTATTTATAGAGGGAAAAACTTCTAATTAACCCTAACTACCTAGGCAGTCGAATCCAACAAAATAGGAGGATGCCATTTATTGAAAGCATAGAAAAGAGAGGGAGGAAGTTATGCATGCGCTGGATTTGGTGAAAGTAGACTTGCCCCAATGAAAATCCAGCACAACACACTCCCTAGATTTTCTCAACTAACAAACATGACCATTAAAAGGTAGTTAACATATTTCATTCAAACTAGGAATTTCCCTCCATTGGAAGTTTCCCTCCATTGAGATTTTTCCCTCCTTTGACCTCTTAATGACCATATTTTTGACTTTCTTAGCAACCGACCAGTTGGCAGGAGTTTCTTCCACTTTGCAAGCTTTGTTTACATCAACATCTTAATGCGAACTTGCATAATGACATTAGCACACACAAACAATTGGATATCCATAATTACCTTAAAGTAACATCCATTCAACCACATGTAAAATTAACGTAGATAATTCACATAGCATGTTAATGTCATTAAAAGTCACAAGGATAATTTTATGCCCAAGGTTTATGGATTTAAGGAAATAACACGGGAAATGTCAACAACCAGGTGTCAAAGTCTATAATAACAACATCAAATATATGATAAACCCTATCAAAATTGTGCCATTAATTGGACTCATCATCTCCCCCCAACCTAATGTTTTGCTAGTCCTCTAGTAGAGGGAGTGCTATTCCTTTGCCTAGTCAAATCTCTAAAGTCACCAACTACCAATTGTCCCAGATCAGTCTCTGCAATATCTGAATTGGGATTTGAGTAGAATCCTTGCTTGTTTTCCAATATGCCCAATCTTTTCCTTTTTGCAGCTATGTCACATTGATAGTATCTGTAATCTGGTACATGCCATAATAGAGTAGGGGGCTGAAATGTTAATGGAAGCCAATACTACTACCTCATCCTTCCAATCTGTATGTACCTAGGACATCGTTTACATGCCGCAACATAGTTTTGCAAAGAATGGGGTTTGACTTGTTTCAACTGATCTATAAAACTATTCCACCTCTGTGATAGGTACCCCATTACTGTTTTCCCTACAGTTTCAACTACCTTCTCATATTCTTGATATGCTTCTTCTCTAATAGACATGATCCTATTTTTGTAGCTTGGGTGATAATGAATTTTGTGCCATGTATAATAAATATCTGAGGGGTTATTGGATTCAGCTCTGAGAGACAAAGGAGTATGAAGTTCCCTTTCCCCGTAAGTTCTAAACTGCTGCCCCTAGCTAATTTCATTCTGAATCCATGACATAAATTCCCTTAAATGGATATCTCCAATGTATAGTAATGGGTTCCAATCATGATCATTAGGAACAAAATAATTATGCAAGTATAATTCACACAATAGATTTTTAACTTCAGGAGGGGAAGACTGGTAGGCTTGGAAAAACTCATGTGGAGTGTCAATAGAAGGGCTTAATCCTAAAATAGCCCTTGACAACTTGAAGGAAATATGCCACTCCTTCAAATGTAATGCATATACTCTGGGAGGAGTTCTGCATGCCATCATCTAGGGTACTAAAGTTACCACATTATCTACCTTATCCTTCAAGGAAACAATCTCAACATTCTTTTCTTCAATTTATGCATTTTTCTTTTTAACTTCTTCCTGTAGCATGCATTTTTCCTTTTTCCACTCCTCCTCTTTCCTTTGCATCTCACTCCATAGGTTCAAAGCTACAAGATTCCATGAAAAAGTGGGAGGTTTATGTTTTCTTACCAAAATATTTCATCACATCGATTCTTGTTGTTCAAATGGCACCAGTTGCAATGATTCTTGTTCTTCTTCTTACTCAGATTGCAATGGTTCTTGGTTTTCAACTTGCTATGCAATAGCAGCAAGCTTTGCTAATCTTATGTTTGCTTGTTCTTCAAGAATGTATTTCACTTCAACATTTACCTACCCCATAGGGGCTTAGATATCTCCTTCCTAGGTGTTCTTCTGAATCTAGGGCTTCTCTTTGGAGGCATATCAATAGTTGGCCCAGCTGGTTTTGATTTCTTAGGAGGGATTTTATGTTTTTCTTTGGTTGCAAGAAGACCAGTGTCATCAACCTTCTGTTTCCTAGGGCTTGGTGTTACTTTCTTTGGCATTTGCTTCTTAGCCTTCCCCTTCCTAATTTCTGCCTCTCTCATTTGTGCTTCCTCTTTTCTAATGGCAACCCTAGTTCGAATTGGGGTTTTGGGAAGAACATTAACATCAGGGTCTAAGGATGAACTTTCTTCATTTGAATATTTAGACTTAGAGGAGCCAATTTCTATTGTCTCTTCGGCTACAGGAGGGTTTTTGCTAGGGTTTTCACCAGAGGTTGAAGCTCCAGGAGTGGTTTTAACAACCCTGTCACCCCTACTAACCCTATGAGCTTGAGGTTGACCTCTAGGACACACATTTTCTAGTATGAACTGATCAATGTTTACAAATTCTTTCCATGTCATACCAGACACTTCTTGTAAAGATTTTTCTACTAACGATTTTATCAAATAGTGGTGAGAAATAGAATTGTTCCTACCTTTTTGTGTTTTAGCCACCATGATTACAAGGAGGTTATACAACACATTGGGCACATTCATCCTTCTATGTCTCATATGGTTCAAGAGATTAAAAGGAACATAATGGAGGCATGACTGGTGGCCCTCACAAGTAATATACTTGAGAATGTAGACGACTACTTGTTTCCACTTCTCTAGCAGAGAAGTTCTCCTCATTCCTTGCTTATCTACAACTAGTGGAGGGTCACAAGGTTCAGTGAATTCTTCCCTAGCTGACCTCACATCTCTAGAAGCAAGGTATGGCTCTCCATCGGTAGAAAAACCTGTTACCTATGCAATTCTCTCCTCAGTGGCTATCACTTCTAGCCCTTTAACCATTGCCTTCCCATCAGAGAGTTTCTATGCAAATTTTAGAGCAATGTCCTCATTGAAACTATCTAGTTTCAAAAATTAGTCCAACCATCCACAATTCCTGAATTCAGCCAGAGAAAGTGCATCCTGAAGTATCACTTCATGAACTATAGGTTCATTACTAATCAGCTGACCGCCCATTGTCTATGCCCACAATCAAGCATAAACTTCTACAAAATTTCCTTTCCTACAATTCTTCTCTGAAAACCCAATTTATTCTTCTTCCTGCAACTCTTCTGTTGTGCTAACTCCAATGTCATATGAAATTTACCTTTTTGGTGACGTTTAAGATTATGACTAAGGAAATAAAGAAAACATAAATGAAGGGTATCATAAAAAAAAATGGTGGCAGTTCAGTGTCATATCACACATGCAAGCCGTCATTTCAACTATTTCATTCAAATTGACTCATTTCAAATTTCTTGACATGTATGACACATGAACATGTGGGTTCACACTCCCCCCAACCTAAATCAGGGCATGTGTCCACACAGGCTGGGTGGTAATTATGATGTGACAGGGCAAAGTACAAATATATGCTATGTGAAATATCAACATTAATATACAGTAATTAAATAAATGTGCTTAAGATATAACAAATTGTCACACACGTAATTGGAAATTTGGAGTATTTTTTGCAAGAAATGTGGAGGAAAGTATGGGTTACTTTAAAAGTAAAATTGAGCAATTAAATGAAGTGGTGATGGAATGAAGTAATCGTGAAGTGAAGTGATGGTGGAGTTATAGAAGAGAGTAAAGATGGATATGGATGGGCAGATGGATTTATTGATGAAGAAGTGGATTCCCACAAAAGTGGAATTATTTATTATGATGTGATTGCATGCATACCTCGACTAGTCAAAAGGAGGGACACTAGGTCTGCTTCCTTTGGCTGTAGGAAGTTCATAGGTTTGGTGTTGAATAAATTTCTATATGAATTCTTGTTTGGAAGCTGACTTATGATATAACCTGAGACAGTGACCATTGACCAATAGCTTGAATCTGACAGGGTCAATGGTGGTGAGTTGAATAGCACCATTAGAGAAGACTTTTGTAACTTCATATGGACCCAATCACCTGGTCTTCAGTTTGCCTGCATTATCTTGATACCTGGAATCATAAAGGAGGGCCCAGTCTCCTGGTTGTAACTTCTTTTCCTTTATGTATTTGTCATGCCATTTGACCCTCTGATTTTGCACTATCTCAGCATGATGAAGGGTTGACTTTCTCATCTCATCCAAAGAATTCAACTACATGATTCTGTCCTTTTGTGCCTCAGATATGTCTATCCCAAGGTCTAGTGCAGTCCTAAGAGTTTTATGCTCAAACTCTATAAGCATCATGGTTGTCTTCCCATATAGTAATTCAAAAGGAGTGAAACTAGTGGTTGTCTTCCAAGTGGTTCTATAGGCCCAGACAACTTCTAGCAACCTATTTTCCCAATCTTTCTTGTGAATAGCCACTATTTTGGTCAAGATAGCCTCTATTTCCCTATTGGTCACCTCAGACTGGCCATTGGTTTGAGGATGATAGGGGGTAGATTTCCTATGCCTTACATTATATTCATTGACCAAAGTTGTGACAAGGGTTGATGTAAACTGAGCCCCTTGATCTTTCACTATCTATCTTGGAACCCTATAATGTGTGAAGATTTCCTCATAGAGGAATTCTACAACTTTATTATCTCTGGCATGTTTCATAGCTTTAACCTCAACCCACTTGGTCACATAGTCAGTACAAACCAAGATGTAGGATTTTCTATTTGATGGAGGATCAATGGGACCTACAAAATCAAGTCCCCATTTATCAAATGGAGTGATGACTACTTGGGGGTATAGAGGCATCTCATTAGATTTAGTTGGTCAACCCATCTTCTGACATCTATCGCACTTCCTAGTATACTTGCTTGCATCCTTATGAAGTGTGGGCCAATAATATCCTGTATTAAGAATTTTCATTGTTGTCCTCTTAGCTGCAAAATTCCCTCCACAGGGTTCATTGTAACATGCATGCAATGTATCATATGTTTCATCTTCCCTTAGAAATCTCCTCATCACATGATCTGGTCCAGTGTAGTATAAACATCCTGAAATCCATGAGAAAAGGAAAGTTTTCTCAATAAGCACCCTTCTCTCTTTTGGAGAGAAATGAGGGGGAACTCTCCCTGTAACTAGATAATTAGCTATGTATGCATACCAAGGTGTGTGTACACTGATGGAAAAAAAATGTTCATTAGGGAAGGAGTCATCAATGACTTGAGTGTCCTCTGATGTAGTCAATTTGGAGAGAAAGTCTGCTACAACATTTTCCTTTCCTGGTTTGTCAACAATGGTGATGTCAAATTCCTACATCAACAAAAATCACCTGGATAGCCTTCCTGAAATAAAGGGCTTATTCATGAGGTATCTTATGGCTGCATGGTTTGTATGGACAAAGATCTGATATCTTGTTATGTAATGCCTGAACTTGTTAAGGGCATAAATGACTTCCAACATTTCCTTTTTTGTCACTGTGTAATTAAACTCAACTCCTTGTAGGTTTTTGTTGACAAAGTAGATTGCATTCTCAATTGCTCCCTCTTTTTGTCCTAAGATAGCTCCTATAGCATGATCAGATGCATCTATATGAATATGAAAATGAAGCTCCCAATTAGGGCCTTTGAGTACAGGAGCATGGGTTAAGGTTGCTTTCAAATCAGAGAATGCTTTGCCACACTCCTCTATCCACTAGAACTCAACATATTTAGTTAGAAGATTGTACAGTGGTGCTGCCATCTTATTGAAATATTTGATGAAGCACCTATAGTATCTTGCATGTCCCAAGAAACTTCTAACATCTTTTTTCTTGGTAGGAATAGGAAGATTGGTAATCACCTCAATCTTGGTTGGGTCCACTTGAATTCCTTTTTGAGAGATGTAGTGGCCAAGGACTACTCCTTCTTGCATCATCATGAATCATTTCTTACCATTCAAGGATATATTATGGTCTTCACATCTCTGCAAAACTTTTCTTATATTTTCCAATGCTTTTGCAAAATCAGCACCATAGGTAGTAAAATCATCCACGTAGATTTCCATACAATCATGTGAGATATCTAAAAATATAGTAATGGTTGCTCTTTGAAAGGTTGCAAGTGCATTACACAAACCAAATGGAAGTACTGAGTAGGCATAAGTCCCCCTTGGACAGGTAAATGTTGTCTTCTCTTGATCCTCAGGTGCAATCTGTATCTGATTATAACCACTAAATCCATCTAGGAAAGAAAAATATTGCTTACCTGCAAGTGAATCCAGTACTTGGTCTATGAAAGGAAGGGGAAAATGATCCTTTTTGGTGGTAGAGTTTAGTTCTCTATATTCAACACAAACTCTCCATTTACCTTTCTTTTTTAGGCACAATTACCAATGGGGACACCCATTGGATGTTTGAGATAGGGTAGATAAATTTGGCATCCAATAATTTTTGTAGTTCCCCTTTTATGTCATGTGTAAAATAGTAATACATTTTCTTTCATCTTTATTTTTAAGAATTTACATTCAAATGACAATAAAAATTGTGAAGAGAATTATTTAAATTTTTCATGAATAATTTATTTTAGAATGTGCAAATTATATATGAAATGAAATGAAATTCATATATATATATATATGAATTTTTTATATTGGAGATTTATCATTAACCTTTGTTTGAGGTTGGGTGGGAATTTGTAGTTCAAGACTCGACTACGCTTTGTGTGTGAGGATGGGTTGGGGGTTGAGGGCTTCTCACCAAGAACTATAATCCCTTCCACCCATTTTCTTCTTCCCATCTACCACAAATATAATTCCCTCCCATCTGATGAGGAATGGGGTTGCTCACCAAATAGTAGGAAGTCAAGTAGAAAGATGTGAAAGATGCCTTTTTAGGAAAGAATCTTTCACATCTTTCTACCAATATTTCTTCTTTTTAAGTAGTTATTTCTCAATTGTAATATATATAGTAGTATTTGTTAGGTACATAAAAAATGATTATTAATTTAACATGTTGGTTATTTATTTAATATTTTCCTTTTTATATGCATGTTATTACACTTCACCCCTTGTTGACATCATAGATTATGTCTTTCAACATGACTAGTGAATTTTATTTCTAAATAATTTTAAGTATTTTAAAGAATATAATATTGTAACATTTACAATTAGTTTTTTGTATTGGTAATTAGTGTCATCATTTGTGTATGTGTATACTAATTTATAAATTTAAAATAGTATATTTTGCCATGACATTAATTTTTCCCTTTCTATACATGGGGCGATAGTCCTACTGGACCCTTCAGACTATATATGGTCACCTCTGACATCCAACAATAAGGATCCTTTCTTCTAAATAGCCCAACCCAACCTCTCACCTTATCTAATAGTACTAGTAGTGATAGCTCCCAACATATATATGGTCATGAGTTCTAGCATCAAAGACTCAACTAATATCTATAGCTCAACTCCTTTATATTTGGGTCCACTTTGGGGGAAAGGTTTTTTTTTCAAAATTACATACACTCATGATTACTCTAATTTACATGAAAAAGTGGAAGCATATTCAATATTTCACCTTTTAGCCACTCAAAAATTATAAAAGCATTCATTTCCTATTATTTCTCCATTTATATGTATTTAATTGAATTAATTCAAATATATATATCCTAAAATGAAACAAAGAAATAATTAGAAATCAAAAAATACCAAAATTTTTTTAGCATATATTTAATTTAATTTTTTTTTCTTAAAAAATAAATTAAAATAGAGTGTTAACATAAAATAATCTTAGGAGACTAATTTTCATAGATACTTATTTAGATAAAACTGTAAACTAATATAATATTATATTTTCTCATTATTTCATTCATTTTTATTTTATTTTGCTTCTCTACATGTATAGTTAATCTTTTCAAAACCTATGATCATATTCTTCCGCAAGGGTTGTAATATTATTTTACCATTGTGAGTTTTTAATCAATAAGATTCCAAATTATTTTAACATACAATATTTTTAGGGTAGAGGCAAAGGCTCTAAATAAGATAGGGAGGGGGCACACCATGCCCAAGAACATGTATCAATGCCCCTAGGTAGGCCAAACATTTATTGTGTGATGATCCATTATACTTTGAAGGAAAGTGTTGAGGTGGAGAATTTATAGTCCATTAGTTCCCTCATGGAAACCTCAATATAGTATAGCATGTCATGTTCATAAGGTGTTTGAAATAAATAGCCATCGATCACCTCTCCCTCTTCTCAATAGATTGATATTCACTAAATCTTCCATCCCATTCCATACATGACTTGAATATATTATAAAAATTTACTGTATGCATATACAAATTTTTTGTACATACATTTTTTCTTACTAAAATATAATATTGTATTCTTATATGAAATTGTTATACATACATATATTTTTTACTAATATACAACATTATATTCCTATATGGATTTGTTTATATGTTAATTGTATACAATATGAAATTATTGTGACATTATGTATATGAAACTTTATATTATATGATGATAAATTATGGTTATACATGTCATATTTATTATTTTATATGATGTAATTATCATACTTCTATGACATGCTTTGATGTGTATGATGAGTGCATAGGAAACATGTATTAAAGAGAATGTGAGTTAATTCCAATAAATTAATTTAAATAAATAAAGTAAACACACATTTTATCTCCTTGAATCTAATAACCTTCATCATGTGTCAATAAAACATAAGGATCTGGCTGGTTCAACCTAACTCTTCCCTGGTTCAGCCTAACTCTTCTCATATTGAGGTTGAGCATTTGGATGCAATGCTTGCTCTAATTGGGTACTATGGTTGCCCTTGTTTTATTGGTTTAGATGTGATTTGGAGCTGCTTCGGTGATTTCTATCTTAAGCAAATGGTTTGTTGTTGCTTGGCTGGTGTAGGAGGGTTCAATATTCACTTATGTTTTCCAGGTCCTAGTTAAAATCTGGTTGTGCAAGGGTTTCTGGTCCTGGTCAAAACTAGGTTGTAATTAGGGTTTTAGGCCCTTGAGTGTCTATTTTCTGCAGCATGTGAAGTCATGGTAATCTGTTAGAGGTTGTTGTGGAGCTGTTGTAGGTTGATGGTTTATTTTAATTGCAACTTGCTTTTCCTATATTGGGTTCCAGGCCCCATCAAAACACACTTTTACCTCTAATAAAAAACATAAGGATCTCATGAAAAGCTACCTTGGATAGTGATAACCTATATGATAATGATTATAAGGACACACAAATTGGTTTATGACACCCAAAAGATAATTAGATAGTCTTACTTCACCATTTATGACAACCCTATCTTGGTCATGAATCCCTATGCATATATTTTATTTCATTCAATCAACCTCTAGGAATTCTATAAGGTTTTAATGAGTCATCTCAAGGCACCAAAGCACTCACCAGCAAAGGATAGGGGTAGTTCTGGTGTATATATTAACATATGTATTTTTGACTAAGCCCACGAGTTTCATTTTTAATAGTGTCATGATTTTATATTATGAAACACATTTTTTTGGATATATATATATATATGAGATGCATCATTGTTGGTGGAAATTACATGATATGTTATGTTCTATATACATTTTTCTATGTGATGGATTCTTCTGGATTTAATGATGTTTATGATTTTTTTGATGTATGGATGGATGCATATGATATTGATTTGTGCTTATATGTATAGCATGATGTATGGATATCTAATGTTTATGATCTATGATGAGATGTATTATATTTATACGATCTATATGCATGACAAAATTTATATGTTTAGGACATGTTATGCCATATTTAATATGATGCTATGTGGATGATGATTCTAAAAGTGTAATACAATGTTGTCTATCTTTTTATATTTTTATGAAGTATTCACAACCTATATACATCTGATGTATGACGTTCTAACATGATTTATGGATGCAGGATGATGTAGCTAATTCATTTGTTTTTGTGTGTCATAGTATGCCACCGAGATTACTGTAGGGACTAACAAAAGAAATGTTAGTCTCATATATAATTAGCAAGGAGTGAAGAATAGTTAGATGGATTGTTCATCCAAATCAAGATTAATATGTTGATTGATAGTATTTGAGCTTTTATTAGTGCATGTTTTAATCATTATAGAACATTTTATTATGGGATAATAGAATGTATGCACACCTAAGCATGAATTATGAAGGTGGATTTTGTTTTCATTTTCCTAAATATTATGATATATGGACAAGTGGATACTATACACCAAGTTGAGACAAACCTTGCTGACATTATTATCCATTTTTCAAAGATTCAAACACATCAGAGTGTCATGATTCATACTAGTAACAATAGAACCTTGTTGGAATATGTGAGGAAATAACCATAGAGCATATTGATCCTAATGCAAGAAAGTATTAGCTGACCTTTGACTTGCATAGGATGTTTTGATTATGCTAAATGGAACTTCGATCACACACAAAGAACCTTAACTTCCCTAGCCATGTTACCAAGATAAACCAAAAACAAAAATCAATAGAAAGAAATATCATGATCCATTATCATTGCTCTAATCACTTGCAGATATCATTGAATAGACTAGGAACATGATATGAGATAAATCAAATAGGATAAAACTTAACAAGACCAAACAAGTCCACAACATTTTAGATCTTCTTGTCCACTAATATGTATTTGATATGATTCAAAAGATTGTTTGTTATAAGTAGAAAAAAAATTTGTGTAAGACACTTGGTCTAGTTTTGATAATGCAACAACTTAGGGGACAAATGATTTTTGATAAGATGAGTACCATTGATAGATATTGTTATCCTCAAATCCAGCTGTGCCAGCTTCACAGGACAACCCCCTACGAAACTTGTTTGTTTCATAGTTTCATGTACTTAAAGCACCAAAAAAGGAAAATTTTAATTCACCTTGATGCACGGTCCAAAACCTAAAATAGTCCATTTGAGTGTTCCCCCTCATTTGTCTTTCGAAGAGCTTCAAAACAAGTCTCTTCGTGAACTCTCAACCTTTGGGAGTTAGTCAAATTGTGAAACATGTCAGAGTACTGAAAATCAACACCCCTACATGTGACTTAGTCAATTCAAAACTCCAAGTGTTGGAGCACTGAAAATCGGTGCTCCTACACTTTTTTCATAAAGTCTTTTATGCACAATCGGTGATTTTCACCGCTTGTGCATTTTTTCCTATTGTTATGTCTTTAATGCAGAAGCGTTGAAAATCACCGCTTGTGCATCTATTCCGCCATTAAGCTCACCATAATTGATGTGAGCTTTGAGTGCATTAATTACTCTTGTAAAGTGACTTGAAGTGCTTTTTAGCTAATCCTCTTCATTCTAATCTTCATTCACCTTCTCCTCTGCATACTAAACATTCTCCAAGCTCAAAGAGGATCAGTGTCTAAGATTTTTTCAAGCATCTAAACTAGGGCTTCACATTTTTCACTGGTATGTCATTGCTTCTTCTCCTTCATCATTTTTCTTCTTTATATTAGCTCTGAAAGCTCTCTAGTTTCCTTTTCGACCATTGCCTTTATGTTTTATGTGTTTAGGGTTAGAATCTCTTCATTTTTTTGAGTTCACCATTCCTCTTTACAGATCGTGCCTTGTGTTTTCTTAATCTTTTCTACGTTCTTCTTTTATTTTGTGCCCTAGGTTTGTAAAAACACACACATTTCCTTGAACATTTTTTCCACTAATCTTTGTCTAGTTTTCCCTTATTTTCAAAGTGTTTTAGATTTTTTCCTTGGTTTTTATAAACAATGAACATTCCTTTTCTCATTTTGGAATGTTTGAGCATTGAAATTCACTTCTTAAACATTCAAGTCTATCTCTTGATTGCTTGTTTGGGTGATGAAATTAACTACCATTACACCAAGGTCTTCCCTAAAACATCAAATGCCACAACAGTGTTTTTGTCTGCCTTTGCACTCAGGTGCTTTTTCACAAACTCCAAATGTAGGAGCGGTGAGAATCACCGCTCCTACATGGAGTGTGCTCGGCCTCATATGCCGAAGCAATGAAATATCCCACTTGTACATTCAACTCCAAAGGGATGCAAGACATGCTCGAGCACTGAAAATCAACACTGAAAATCAGTGCCCAAGCATAAACTACAATCTTCACTAATATTCAAAAGTGTTGAATTTCAACACCTTGAAACTTATTTCCACCAAATACATAACACATGTACGAATGTTGATTTTCAACACCCCTACATGTGAAATCACTATCCCAAGTGTAGGAGTGTTGATTTTTAGTGCTCCTACATAAAAAGCAGTTTTTTCCATTAACACTCTGAAATCACTTCGCTTGCACTCCAAACTTCATTTCTTCGCTCACACTTTTTTTTCTGTGCAAAATATCTTTTTCTCACTTGCTTTGAATCGCCTGCTTTCTTCACCCTTCAAAACATTGCATTTTCTCCTAACATTTGTTGATTCACTATTCTTGTAGTTTCTCTCAAGATCTCATTAGGTGACCCCGAAGGTGATATCTCTTGATCTTGTTGTTCCTAGATTATAGCAAAGAAGCCTCTATCATCTTCTAAGAAAGAGGGAAACATTAAATATAAATACTAGGGTGTCTTTTTTCCTACCATGGTGATCTCGAAGGTGGAAAAAATCAAGGACACCGAAGTTGGTCATTAGGACCTTGAAGACTTTGTAAAGAGAACTAAGAAAAAGACCTTGGAAGATAGTTTGAGAGCCATTGTCCATAGCAATTTGCACCCGGTGTCCACATTCTTGACTTCTTCTCATAATACAGATTTTCTTCTCCAGGTTGCATCTCACTACATCAGAGATAGTAGAAGTGTAATAGACTCCTCAAGACAAGTCATGATGAGACTAGATCCTAAATTTTTTGATATTGTTTTATGGGTTCCCCACATGGAACAATATACAAAGATCTCAATGTAATAGGCATAGGAAGTTTGTGATCAAGATCCATCTAAGGCTAAAAAAATTGATTAACAACCAATGGTTGAAAAAACCTAGGCCCACTATCTCAAGTTGGCCAAAGGGGCTTCCTCGAAGTGGCTTTCAAGAGGATGTCAGGGATATGATTACTCTCCTAAGCAAGGTTAAAGGATTTCCTGAGTTATCTCATTTTTAGGAGTGGATGTATGAATACATTTCCATCATCAAGAGAAAGAAAGCTCATATTGATTGGGGAACCCAAATCAGTGATGAAATTCATGAGTAGTTGATAAATGTGCCAACCACTCTGAAGTTATACATGACTTCTTATTTGGTGTATGTTGTTGTGATGAGGTAATTTCCAAGGCTATCTACAAAGGGAAACTGACATTCTATACCTGTGTATGAATATTTTTATCAGTTCAAATTGTAAGAAAGTCTTCATCATTTCAGGAGGGTCACATATGCCTTGTTTGCACCCATGTTGTTCAGTTTTGATCCAACTCTTGAAAATAAGAGAGTGTCAGATGAGGCATACAAAGTGGTGAGTAAGGTTGGTTGTATCTTTTTGCAATTTCCAACTTTCACCTATATGAGGGTTGGTTGCTATACTAGGTGTCCTTACATGTTTCCTAGATATCCCTTAGATAAATGGATACTCATGGAGTTGTGCAGACGATTGATATCAGTCCATAAGGAAAGCATGAGAATTCTCAAATCAGGTTTCAAATTCCCACTAAAAATTGAGAGGTATATTGTTCATAGTGTACAAAAGGAAAAGTTAGTTTATGCAAAAATGCAAATCGTAACTATCAGAACATACAAATATAGATTTTACTTTGACTATCGGGATGTGAAGAGAAAATGTAAAAAGGATCACCAACATGTCTACCATTTTGAGGACATATGGGCAGATTGCAGGGATGAAGAAGATGTCCACAAAATGGACTTTTATAGGGTTATAGTAGAGAAAATCAGAGAGTTGGGTGTAGCTGATCTACCAGAGGATTTCCAAGATCCTGGCAACATCTTAAACTCTCCTTATGATGAAGATGAGATTGCTAAGAGGCCCTTACCTCTGATTCAATGGTCTAAAAAGGAAAGTATCTCTATCAGGGAAAGGCTTGCTCCCATCTTGCACAACATAGCAAAATGGTTGCATAAACATGGTTTCCAAATGAAAGCTTTCAAGACCGAATCAGAAGGAGAAATACCAAGAGTAGAAACCAGTCAACAACTAGAACTCCACTCAAAGAAAAAACAAGCGGTTATTCCCTCTTCTTCCCAAAGAGGTCCTAGAATCAAGTTCACTGTTGGTAAGAAAGTTACACAGGCTATTGAAGAACAAGAGGAAACAAAATCTAAATCTACACATGTAGAAGTAAAAGAACTTGATTTTGAGGAGAAAATATCTGAAGAAGAAGAAGGAAATGAAAGTGAAGAATCTACATAAGAAGAAAATTTTGCAGAAGAAGAAGAGTCAGTAGAAGAGGAAGAGTTTGTTGAAGACGTAGGCGAAAATGAAGGTAATGAGGAAGAACCAAGGAATGACAATGAATGACAACTATCTCCTCATGAGAACTTTGTTACAGATCTTCCCCAAATGTCATTGCCTGTTACTTCAAATGTTCCTCATACACCTCCCAATCCTAGCATTCCTCCACCTCTTCCTACTTCATCTCCTCCCACATCTACCATACATGTAGTGGATGTTTCCCTTCCCCCTGCAAGATCAACCATGCTTTCCACTCCTCTTACAATTTCAAACCTACAAATTGTTGATGTCTAGTCAAGCTCTCCCTCGTCCATTCCAAGTTTATCTTCTCCATCTTTTGATGTTTCATCTAAAGGAGATGGGTGATTAAAGTCTTTGGAATTCAGCACCAATATACGTTTATTATTAGAGCAATCGCATAGATGCTACACAGTTGTTGCCTTTGTCTGTGCTGCAAAGGTAGCAGTTGTGACACAGGGTGGTGGTCAAGGAAGTGTATCACTCCTTGCTCCTTGGTTTGGTGCTCTCAGGTGGCAGGCAAGAGCCAGTGGTCTCTCGGGAGGGCTATGTCTTGGAGGATGGCTCACTCCAGGAAATCAAGGGAGAAAGGGAAAGTACGTTTAGGAGGCTACTGTGACCAGTTGGTCATAAGTTTGCCAGGGTGTTCTATCACTTGCAGAGGTAGTGTTAAACATGGAGGACTACACAGTCACGAGAGTCCAGCTCAACAAAGTGACAAATGAAAATGCAAAGGAAAATGCGCAGGTGGTCCTGGATGCCTTAGCAGGAAGGCTTGACAAGATGGAACAAGCCCAAAATATGTACAAGGAGAAGGCCGAGCATTATGTAGCTATTTTGAGGAAACTAGCAGGCTCTTTGGGAAATGCTTGCAATACTTTGTTTCTGGTAAGCCAGAGACCAACAGTGAAAAATGGAGAAATTTTCCTCCAAGGGTGGGTGACTGATATGGGAGGTAGGGTTGGATGAGACACTCACTGTCCCATGCTCTGGGTCTCACCTTGGCAAACCCTTTGGTGTCACTCTCCACCTTATCAACCTATAATCCCTAATGCTTGTTAGGCACCTCTGGTTCTCTTGGCCAACCCTACTATCATCTTCATTTCCCTAACCAAGCCAATCTTGGTGCTCTCTTTGCCAATCTCTCCTTAGCCCTTAATCTTCCTAAAGGCTAACTAAAACTCCAAGCTCCACTAACTTGATGCAGGGGTGTATGATGACTTTCATGGCTTCAAAACCATCTCTCTAGGGTTCTTGATCATTCCCCAATCACTAATTCTCCATTGCTCACTCCAAACCCTATTCTAGGGTTTAAAAAGGGCTAGTAGCCCTTGAGCCCCAATTAGGCCTCCTAACCCGAGAAAGTAGGCTTAAACTCCCAAACTTCCTACAGAACATCACAATCTTCCAAAAGGGACCCTGGTTCATTTTCCTACCTCTCCAATATTTTTGAGGTTATAGGCCTTCACAGGCCGTACACAGGCGTAACCCTCTTTTTGTAGGTTTTAGGGCTTTTTAGGCCTTTTCTTGAATACACAGTGAACAGTCAACTTACTTCAGTCACCAAATGGATTGGTGAGATCTCTTGCTTCCCGCCAAGCCTTTGTAAGGCCTCCTACAACCACCACACACACCTTGGTTGGGGGCCAGCCACCTCTCTGAAATGTTGATTTTTTGTTTCACTATCTTTTCCCTGAGCAGACCGCAGTCAGGCTCTACCTGGGAAGACCTTTTGCATGAGCATTTGCCTCCTAAACTCCTAAACCTATTCTCACTGTGGTACATGATTAAGCCCTGTTTCTATGCGGACTACAGGTATAGTGAGCCAATTAAGACTGTGATTCTTGACAACCTATGGTGATGGCCAGAAATGAATACTACACAAGTACAGAGTGGAAATAGTGTTAACCACTATTGTGCACAAACTTGTAAAATGAATACCACATGTGCCACACACTGCTCAATGCCTGGAACCCTCCATTAACACAGTAATAAGAACTAAAAAACTAGAAAATTGCAAGAATTTCATTACTTTTCCATGTAATCTGCAAACTCCAAAAATGATACAAAGTTTTCCAACCAACCAACCTTGCTCTCAGTTCGAGAAACACCTTATAACTCCTCTCCAAGGTAGTTACCAATCCCTTGGGTCGAACATTTTCATAATCAAGTGGCAAAAGGTGAAAAATGTCCCATTTTGCCACCTTTGCCAATTATTGCTAACTCCTAAACAACAATGAAACATGAGTTACAAACTCCCTCCTAATCACTCCTAAACAACTAAGAAGCACTCTAATTCAAAATTAAATGGTCAACATGACCTTAAAGTATGACAATCTCAAAATTTCAGCTAGGCTTCCAAATTTTCCTAATGCTATCTAATGTCATTTTCTAAGGTGCTCTGCACAGTGTGTAGTTCATGATGGAAATAGCGATTACGGTTCTGATCATGGATTTTTGTAGTGGGAAGGTCTCGGGATGTGGTAAAATCAAGGCTGGAGTGAGAGAATATTGCCAAGGCAAAGAAAGTGATACATGTGAACGGTGCATTGAAGTTGTGAAATGGGGTTGGTTGGGTTTGGAGTTAGAAAAGAAAATAATATATGAGTAAAGATAATCCCTCCAGCACGCATTGGTGATCGATCTCTTATCAGATACTGGTACAAGAAGATATCTCAAAGGATATGATGATATCCTGAAAATGGTCGCAGGATTTGAGTAGCTCCTTGATAGAATCACCTTTCTACTCATTGGTAGACTTTCTGGATCTCTGAAATACATCCTTGACAAGTGGAGATGAAAACTTTGAAATACTCAGCCATACAATTCATGACATAGAATTTCTCTTATTAATCTGAGACACATCTGCCGGATGAAGATTCACTCCATCACCGGAAGATACGTCTAAAATTTCCTGTTAGGATTACACTGTGGTCCGATGAGGCATTCATCTAGGAATAAAGATAGATATGAGACTTTACATGTGATACAGGAACCCATGGACCTTATTTCATCTCAATATTTACATATTTTTTTTCTCCTATTTATGCATTTTGTAAATAGTTCTCAACGCATTTTACATGCTCTCCAGATGTAATCAGTAAAAGATGGACAACATTTTTAAATAAGTTGATTTGTTAGATGAGATTTTCCTAAATTCGCTCACCTACCTTTCCTAAATTTTCTCATCTACTTTTCCTACATGTGCTCTTCCCTCTCTTTTATAAATAGGAGGGAATTCTTTTATAATCTTTATCTTTTATCTTTGTGAAGTGCCCATTTTAATTTAAATAAACTTTGTGTATCTATTTTGATCATTAAAAGGATTTCATGCCGAATTTGTATTGGATCAGGAAGAATTATATTTTGGATTTGATTGAGGATTGTTGTGATTGAGTAGTGAGATCTAGGGCTTTGAATGATTTGTAAAGATTTGTGTTTATATTTATTTGAATTTGTGATACTGTTTGGATAACTATTGGTGAATTATCTACAAAACTTTGTGCTTGTATTTTTTCATGTTGTTCATTGAATTGTTTTATCTAGAAGACTTTGTTCTTCTAATACGACACTCGTTACATATCTCAAGGATCCATTAGTGAAAAGCTACGGAACGACTTTATGCCTTCGTGAGCTTTTCTTTCTTGGCCTTTTGCTCTCGTTTATTTTATTATCATTTGGCATCTCTGCAGTTTTCTTTGAAAAAATGGGAATGTGCGGTCTTGCTTTATTTTTGTAGTTTGAGTATGAATCAAAACTATAGTGAAACATTGAAAAACATATTCTATGAAAAGAGAGAAGTATGAATGTGATACACCTACATCTCTTAAATTGTAGTGTATATATTTTGTGGATACTTAATTAATTTTATAGTTGATGCATTAGGCAGTGACTCCCTTCTGGAGAAGTGCATCTCCACGGTTATGGATTTGAAATCAAGGTTGTATATCTGTGAAAAAAGGATTACATAATTTTACCACACCCAACTATAAAGGAACGACACACAATTAAAGCCTCACGCATTTGATTGAAGTGAATAATTTTTCCAATATCTTATTGTATTCTTGTATATTGTGATTTTTAATATCTTTCTTGTTTATGATCTACATTTTGGCAGATACAAGGTATACACGAGGATTGAGGGCTCAAGGACTAGCAGATCCACTTTTTGAAGACTTGTTGCAACATAATTCTCCACCTACTCGTCTGCGAGTAAGGTCACCATTGAAAAACACAAGTTATCCTCCACGAAGGCTAAGATCTCCTCTTCCTGGTGAAACATTTTTTTTCTTAAGTTCGATGCAAATTACATTGTGCAACCTATCATGTCACACCTATAGGACAGGGGAAATGATTTTAGTCTCTTCATTGTTGCATGTTGTGGGCTTCCATGTTTTGGAAAACATATTGATGTTTTCTAGGTGGCAACAAACCACCATCCCGATAGTTATAGCTTCTTTGTTGTTTGTGGTGTTCTTGGCATGGAACATGAAGGCGTTGTGAGATTGTTCATCAAATCTCTACAAGGAGTTGCTGCTAAATGGTTTTATACTCTTATAGTTGCTTTAGTCACTAATTGGAACACTCTTCGCACCAAGTTTGAAGAAAGGTTCAAACCTGTTGAAGACGCACACGCCTTATTGGTGTAGCTTACAACCATGTGAAAAGAGGCCCATGAACCCATGCGTGAGTTCGTGGCTAAGTTTAATAAGCTGGTGACTAGGATCCCAATGGTGGAAAGACCAAAAAATCATAATTTAAAGTGTTCCTTCATCAATACGCAACTCCCCAAAGTAAGTTTTTTCTTGTGTAGGGAAGCTCTCACCAATGTTGAAGTAGCTCAACAATTAGCTACCAGTCTTGAAGATGACATGATCCTTGCTGGAGAAATAAGGATGAGTACCAACAACAACAAGAAGATGCAAGCATCAGGATCTTCAGCTTCTAATGCTAATGCTCTGAGTGCTAATTCTAATCCTGACAGTCCATGGTTCAAAGACCCAACAAACAAAATCTTAGCTTGGAAAAGAGAGTTTCCAACAACAACACCCTAAGGGATGTTCCAGAGGGACTTTTCTAACTGCCAGTGAAGAGCAAAATTAGAATCATCTTCTTTCTGGGAAGGCTGCAGCACTTGAAGCTCCTGCCTTCTTAATGACAGTGGAGATACTGAGGTTGAACAAGATGCATATGCACAGTTGGATTATCCCATGGAAGAAAGTTTTGATCTCTTTCAAGATGAAGAAATAGAATCAGCTAGCGACTCCAATATTAGCTATTTGTAAATGGCGAATGAATCTAAGGAGGAGGACATGGTGACGAATGCATATGTTTTTCTTTACGTGGAAACAACAAAATCAGCTTGATCAAACTCAAGCTATTGCTCCACCAACAAAGGGAAGCCACCAATTACCATTGCAAAAAGAGGATCTCCTCTACCTTGGTAACCCAAAAATGCAGCAAACAAACAAGCAAGTGCACCCTGTCCCCCTCCGTCAGTTCCTATTGTTCCCAAAGCCAATCTCCCAGTTTTGAAGACCAGTGTGCCTATTGTTAAACCTATCAATGAAGTTACCACATCCACTTTACAAAATTATTCCTAGGCTTTCGACATTATCAATCATGCTAAGAAAACCAAGATCCAAATGTTTGAAGTCGAATACCTCAAGGCCAATCCTGACCAATTTGATAGGATTGTCAAGTTCATGAAGGATAAAGGAATTACCCTAAATCAGGATTCATCTCCTAATATTCCTATTGCTCCAAAGCTTTAGATTCCATAGAGTAACCTTTTTTCTACCCCTTGAGTTGCATATGAGTGTATTGATCCATTCTTTATTTCTTTACTTATCAATGGATTTAAATTAAGCAATTGTGTTATAGATTCTAGCGCATAGGATAATGTGATGCTAGCTAAGGTTGCTACTATCTTAGGCTTGAATTTGAAAAAAACCTTTAGCCATTGTTTCTCCATGGAGAACAAACAAGTACCTTTGATCAATTAGATCAAAGATGCGCAGTATGCATTTTTTGTGTTCCCAGAAAAGAAAATAAAGATGATGGTTCTAGTAGTTGGTGTGCCAACATCTTATGGAATCCTCCTTGGATGCAATTTATATAAAGATGTTGGAGGTGAACTGAACATGGACATGTCTGAAGCCAGGATACCTATGAAAGGTGTGATGCAAAAATTGATTCCTAAAAGGGAGTCAAAATTCTCAGTGACACAATCCGATGATCCAAGGGCTCAAATCCTATTTGAATCTTTGAGTGTTGGAACATATTATTTGCAAACACGAGAAGTTGGTGAATCTTCAACAAGGCACGAGATGGAGAGTGTGATTCTTTCTCAACAACAAATGAGTCATCCTCCGATGATTTTTCTATCTCAAATCATGAAGCTTCATCAGATGATGAAGCTACATATTTTAATACTGTCAATCTTGGTGACCCAAATGATGTTTGGTTACTCCAGTTTGATGGAAGTTGCTCTTCCATTGGTTTTGGATTGAGAATGGTTTTCATTTCCCCTAAAGGAAAAAATTTCCCTTTCTCTTTCAAATTACAGTTTGACAACACTAATAACACTATCGAATATGAAGTTTGTTATTAGGAATGCAAGTTGCATGAAAGAAATGTATCAAAAATATTCATGCACAAGGAAATGCTGAGTTGATAGTGTGTCAAGTAAGTAATTTATACCCAAAAAAATATGTCAGGCTTAGGCATTATCACAATCTTGTTTGGGATTGCATTGAATAATTTGAGGCTTTTGATATATCTATAGTTCCAAGGGAATATAATGACAGAGCCAATTCCTTAGCATTTTCAACCATGTTCTTGATACCGCATAAAGACTTTCATGGTTCCACCTATACCATTGAGTTGGTTTTTTTCCTGATTGTTCCTAATAATTCAGAGAACTGGTAGATTTTCAATGATGATAATCAAATTGTTTCCTTTTTGGAGAAGGAAAAAAATTTTGATGAATTGTACTTTGAAGGAAGTGATTCTCCACATCGAGAATTTTTGTCTGATATGGATCCAGTTATGAGCGAAGATTTCTTGCAGTTGAAAGGGAATAAAATTCCCAAGGGGTTGGTATCTCTAGAGAAACTTTTGATAAGCATGATTGCTATGTCAAGAAACAACCCTCAGATTCTTATTCATCTAATGAGGTTGAACAAATCAACTTAGGAACTGAAGTAGATCCTAAGATGGTAAACATTGATAAGTGTTGCACAATTGAAGAGAGAAGGAAATTTGCTAAGTTGTTACAAGAATATATGGATGTCTTGGAATATTCATATGAATATCTAAAATCCTTCTGAACAAAGGAGGTGCAACATGACATTCCCCTTAAGATTGGAGCATTTCCTTATAAACAAAATCAGAGGCAATATAACCCAAATATTTTTGGAACAATCCTTGTAGAAGTTCAAAAAGTGTTGAATGCCTGAATAATATTCCCTATCCATCATTCAATGTGGATAGTAAATATTGTTCCCATTCATAAGAAAAATGGTGAGATCCAAATTTGTGTGCATTTTTGAAATCTGAACTAGTTGTCGCTCAAGGATAATTATCCTCTTCCAATAATGGACCAAGTTCTTCAAAATCTGATTGGATTTGAAATGCTCTCCATGCTAGATGGTTTTTCGGGTTATAACCAGATTGAATTCAATTCAAGTGATCAACACAAGACAACTTTTACAATTCCATGGGGTACCTTTACATATTGCAGAATGCCTTTTAGCCTGATCAATGTTGGTGCCACATTTCAATGAGCTATGGACTTATATTTTCATGATGTGTTGGGTAAGTTCATTGTGGTGTATCTTGATGATCTTACGGTTTTTTCTAAAAGATGTCATGAAAATTTTTACCATCTAAGGAAGATCTTGGAGAGATGCAGACAACATGGTATTTCCTTGAACCCCAAAAAGCCAATTTTTGGGGTTACAAAAGGTAAACTTCTTGGTCACATGGTGTCCACAGAAGGAATCAAGATTGACTCAGAAAGAGTTAAGAGTGTCAAATCACTCACTCTACCATCAAGCAAGAAGGTTGTTCATTCCTTCTTTGGAAAGGTAAATTTCCTGTAAAGATTCCTTCCAGAATTTGTAGAAAAGACTCGTCATATTGTTAATATGATGAAAGGTACTACCACTTTTCATTGCATGACAGAAGGAAAAGTTGCATTCAATGATATCAAGGAGGCCATTGCTCATGCGCCAGTGTTAGTCTGCCTAGACCACATGAAGGAATTCATCATGTATAGTTATGCTTCTGAGCATACACTTTCAAAAATTCCGGTACAAGAAAATAGTGAGGGTTTTGAATCCCCGATAGCATTCATGAGTTGTCCTCTAAAAAATTATGAATTGAAATATTCCTAGATGGAAAAAAATTCTTTCACCATGGTCAAAGTTGTTAAACATTTCCGGTTCTACATTCTTAATAGCCATGTCAAAATCCTAGTTCTAGATTCAACCTCTAAGTCCATCTTAACATAGTAGGAGTTTGGAACGAAAAGAGGCAATTGGGTTTCCAAGATTCAAGAATATGACATGGACATCAAGCCTACCAAGTTGATACGTGGGCGAGGTTTGTGTCAGCTCATTGCTAAAAATAATCCTAATGAAGAAGTTTCAAAGGCGGAAGGATCAAATCCAAGTGAACTTCCAATGGTGTTATTCATCAGTACAACTAATGAGTGGTATTCCAACATTTCCCTTTTTGTCACTTATGGGGAATGTCCTAATCATTTGACTCCAAAAGAGAAAAGGACCATCAAACTAAAGTCAACAAACTTTATCTTATGGGACAATGGTTTGTACAAATGGGCATTTGATGGAACTTTCTTGTGATATGTTGATGAAGAACAACAGGAAAGATTGTTGAAGTCATATCATGACTTAGTATGTGGAGGAAACTTTTCAACACCAGTTATCACTCACAAGATACTGAGAGAAAAGTAATACTAGCCTACACTCTTTCAAGATGTGTACTCCTGGGTGTGTTAATGTGAACTATGTCAACAGTTCGTAGGTATGCCAAAGTTGGTGGTTTTTCCTTTAAAACTAGTTATTGATGAGCCCTTCCAGTAGTGGGGAATTGATTTCATCAGTGCAGTGAATCCACCATCAATTGTGGGACACACCTATGTCCTAACTGCAAATGACTACTTCACCAAGTTGGTGGAATCAATTCTGGCTAAGCATGCTACTTTTGAAGAAGTATGTAGTTTCTTAAAAGAAAATATCATTTCTAGGTTCGGTGTGCTGAACGAAATTGTTCCTAAAAATGATTATGCCTTCTCGTCGAGCGAGATAACAAATTTCTATTTTGAACATGGTATAACTTTGTCTCATTCATCTGACTATTACCCACAAGGTAATGGTTAGGCCGAATCAAGCAACAAGAACTTGGTGACTATAATCTGCAAGCTGGTGGATGAGAATCAGTGTTTGTGGCATAAAGCTTTGTACGATGCTTTGTGGGCAGACAAAATAACTCCAAACCAGGTGATTGGTATGTCTCCTTTCCAACTCTCATACGGGTTGAATGCAAAAATTTCCATAACCTTAGAACTTCCAGCCCTCAAATTGGCTAAGGCTATTGAGGATGAGACTTTTGATAATTCAGTCGATAAGCGGATAATGTATCTCTCCGAATTGGAAGAGAATCAAGTTCGAGTGGCTAATCGTATCATGGAGCATCAGGACCAAGTCAAGAAGCTTTTTAACAAGAAGGCCAAGTCTTGAGATTTTCAAATTGGTGATCTTGTTCTCTTATGGGACAAGCGAAGAGAACCAATGGGTATGCACAAGAAGTTTGATTCATTGTGGATAGGGCCTTTCAATGTTCATCAGCTGCATGGTGAAAGCAGTTTCCTCTTGGCATATGAAGCTGAAATGCCATTTGCTCTTCCTCATAGTGGGAAATATCTCAAACACTTTATACAGTAAGGTGATAGGTGTTCAAATGTAAATATTTTAATTACAGTCCTTGCATCTTTTTATTTTTGAGTCTTTTTCTTTTCGTCACATGACTCTATGCCCAATGGAAGGATAAAGGCACTTGATTTTGGAGTTCTTCTCCCTTCAATTGTTTCTAACAATGACTGAAGGAAGTTCCCTAGTTGGAGCCAACTATTATCCTCAAATCCAGTTGTTCTAGATTCACGAGATAACCCCCTATGAAACTTGTATGTTTCATAGTTTTATGTACTTCAAGCACGCAAAATGAGGAAAATTTTATTTTCCTTGATGCACGGTCCAAAACCTCAAACAGTTTGCTTGAGTGTTCCCCCCTTCTGTCTTTCAAAGAGCTTTGAAACAAGTATCTTCGTGAACTCTCAACCTTTGGGAGTTAGTCAAATTGTGAAACATGTCAGAGCACTGAAAGTCAGCGCCCCTACATGTGCCTTAGTCAATTCAAAACTCCAAGTGTTGGAGTGCTGAAAATTAGTGCTCCTACACTTTTTTCACTAAGTCTTTTATGCACAAACGGTGATTTTCACTGCTTGTGCATTTTCTCCTATTGTTGTCTTTAGTGCACAAGTGGTGAAAATCACTACTCATGCATCTATTCTGCCATTAAGTTTTCCATAATTGATGTGAACTTCAAGTGCATTAATTACTCTTTTAAAGCAACTTGAAGTGATTTTTAGCTAATCCTATTCATTCTAATCTTCATTCACCTTCTCCTCTATGTATTGGACGTTCTCCAAGCTCAAAGCAGATATGTGTCTGAGATTTTTTCAAGCATCTAAACTAGGGCTTCATGTTTTTCATTGGTATGTTGTTGCTTCTTCTCCTTCGTAATTTTTCTTCTTTCTATTAGCTTTTAAAGCTCTGTGGTTTCTCTTTTGACCATTTCCTTTACTTTTATGTGTTTAGCATTAGAATCTCTTCATTTTTTGAGTTCGCCATTCCTCTTTATAGATCGTGCCTTATGTTTTCTTAATCTTTTCTACATTCATTTTTTCTTTTGTGCCCTAGGTTTGTAAAAGCACACACATTTCCTTGAACAGTTTTTCCACTAATCTTTGTCTAGTTTTCCCTTATTGTCAAAGTGTTTTAGATTTTTGCCATGGTTTTTACAAATCATGAACATTCCTCTTCTCATTTTGGAATGTTCAAGCATTGAAATTCACTGCTCGAACACTCGATTCTATCTCTTGATTGCTTGTTTAGGCAGTGAAATTAACTGCCATTACACCAAGGTCTTCCCTAAAACATCAAATATCATAGAAGTGTTTTTTTTCGCCTTTGCACTCAGGTGATTTTTCACAAACTCCAAATGTAGGAGTGGTGAAAATCGCTGCTCCTACATGGAGTGCACTTGACCTCATAGGCCGAAGTGGTGAAATATCCCACTTGTACATTCAACTTCAAAGGGATGCAAGACATGCTCGAGCACTGAAAATAAACACCTTAGCATAAACTACAATCTTCACCAAAATGCTAAAGCGCTAAATTTCAATGCCTTGACACATATTTCCACCAAATGCAAAACACATGTAGGAGTGCTGATTTTCAATGCTCCTGCATAAAAATTAGTTTTTTCCATTAACACTCTGAAATCACTCTGCTTACGCTCCAAACTTTGTTTCTTTACTCACACTCCATTTTTCATGCAAAATAGCTCATTCACACTTGCTTTGAATTTCCTACTTGCTTCACGCTTCCCAATGCTAGATTTTCTCCTAACATTTGTTGATTCACTATTCTTGTAGTTTCTCTCAAGATCTCATCAGGTGACCCCAAAGGTGATATCTCTTCATCTTGTTGTTTCTAGATGATAGCAAAGAAGCCTCTGTCATATTCTAAGAAAGAGGGAAAAATGAAATATAAATACCAGGGTGTCTTTCCACCTACCGTGGTGATCTCAAAGGTGGACGAAATCAAGGACACCAAAGATGGTCATCAGGATCTTGAAGACTTTTTAAAGAGAACTTAGAAAAAGCCCTTGGAAGACAGTTTGAGAGCCATTGTCCATAGAAATTTGCACCTGGTGTCCACATTCTCAACTTCTACTCATAATATAGAGTTTGTTCTCCAGGGTGCATCTCAATACATCAAAGATAGAAGAAGTGTAATAGACTCCTCAGGACAAGTCATGATGACAATAGATCCTAAATTCTTTGATATTGTTTTATGGGTTCCCCACATGGAACAATATACAAAGATCTCAATGCAACATGCATAGGAGGTTTATGATCAAGATCCAACTAAGGCTAAAATTTGATTAACAACCAATGGTTGAAAACACCTAGGCCCACTATCTCAAGATGGCCAAAGGGGCAGCCTCAAAGTGACTTGAAAGAGTATGTTAGGGATATGATTACTCTCCTGAGCAGGATTAAAGGATTGCCTAAGTCATTTCATTTTTAAGAGTGGATGTATGAATACATTTCAATCATTAGGTGAAAGAAAGCTCATATTGATTGGGAAACCAAAATTAGTGATGAAATTCATGAGCAATTGATAAATGTGCCAATCACTCTGAAGTTCTACATGACTTCTTATTTGGTGTATGTTTCTGCTATGATGAGGCAATTTCCAAGGATATCTACAAAGGGAAACCAACATTTTGTACCTGTGTATGAATATTTTTATCAGTTGAAACTGAAAGAAAGTCTTCATCATTTCAAGAGGGTCACATATGCCTTCTTTGCACCTATCTTGTTCAGTTTTGATCCAACTCTTGAAAAGAAGAGAGTGTTGGATGAGGCATACAAAGTGGTGAGTAAGGTTGGTTGTATCTTTTTTCAATTTCCAACTTTTGCAGGCTAACAGTAGAGAAAATCAGAGAGTTGGGTGTAGCTAATCTACCAAAGGATTTCCAAGATCTTGGTGACATCTTAAACTCTCCTTATGATGAAGATGAGATTGCTAAGAGGCCCTTACCTCTTATTCAATGGTCTAAAAAGGGAAGTATCTCTATCAGGGAAAGGCTTGTTCCCATCTTGAACAACACAACAGAATGGTTGCATAAACATGGTTTCCAAATGAAAGCTTTCAAGACCAAATCAGAAGAAGTACCAGGAGCAGAAATCAGTCAACAACCAGAACTCCACTCAAAGAACAAACAAGCAGCTATAATCTCTTCTTCCCAAAGAGGTCCTAGAATCAAGTTCACCATTGGTAAGAAAGTTACATAGGTTGTTAAAGAACAAGAAGCAACATAATCTAAATCTACACATGCAGAAGGAAAAGAGCATGCTTCTAAGGAGCAAACATCTGAAGAAGAAGGAAATGAAAGCAAATAATCTGTAGAAGAGGAAGGAGAAAAAGAAGGTAATGAGGAAGAACCTAGGCATGACGATGAACAACAACTATCTCCTCATGAGAACATTGTTGCATATCTTCCCCGAACATCATCCCCTGTTACTTCAAATTTTCCTCATACACCTCCCAATCCTAACACTCCTCCACCTCCTCTTTCTACTTCACCTCCTCCCACATCTACCATACAAGCAATGGACGTTTCTCTTCCCCCTGCAGTATCAACCATGCTATACACTCCTCCTACAATTTCAAACCTACTAACTATTGATGTCTTTTCAAGTTCTCCCTCATCCATCCCAAGTTTGTCTTCTCCATCTTTTGACATTTCATCTGAAGCTAAATTTGATAGATTTATGAATGAGTCTTTGCAAAGCCAACTTGGTATGCAGTCTACTAGAGCAATCATGACAAATACTACCTCGATTGTTACCATGCCAATCATTTCTATAGAAGTAGCTATGACACAATAATTGATGGTGAGTCAAGAAGTGCATGCTACCTCTCTTCCTCCTTGGTTGGTCTCTCAAGTATCAAAGTGAAAGAAACAAATGATATCTCCAGAAGAGCTCGATCTTGAAGAGATAGCTCCTCCACAATCAAAGGGGAAGAAAAAGGAAAAATTGGTCATAATTTTGTAGAGATTGATCTACCCCCACAAGAGGAAGGTGATGTAAACATGGAGGACTACATACTCACAAGAGTCCAGCTCGGCAAAGTGACAAATAAAAGTGCAAAGGCATATGCATAGGTGGTCCTAGATGCCTTAGCAGTAAGGCTTGACAAGATGGAACAAGCCTTAAATATGTGCAAGGAGAAGGCCAAGTGTCATGTAGCTATTTTGAGGAAACTAGCAGGCTCTTCAAGAAATGTACAACCTTTGGCTATGGTAAGCCTGAAGGAACCAACAGTGAAAAAGGAGGATAATTTTTCCTCCAAGGTTAAGGTGTTGTATGATTTCACTGATGAAATAATAGAGCATGGTTCACAAGTCATAGTTGATGCAGATGAGAAGGCCACTCAAATAGCCAAGCTAAAATTAGAGCTCAATAAAGAAGAAAGCATAATTTCCCAAGAGAAAAAAGAAATGGAAAATTTTCTATCATTCTAGTCACAAATGAAAGAGGCAAAGCTAAGTTGGTGGAAGTTGGAGTAATTCCTGACAAAGCAAAATATGTGGAGGTAAGAGAATCCCTCAAGCACCACATTCAATTGATCAAGTCTCTTATCGAAGATACCCACCAAGTACAAGAAGATGTCGAAGGACATCATGTTATCTTAGAAAATGGAATTAAGGAGTTACCAGGTAAGCTCCTTGATGAAGATCATATTTTCCTCCCAGCTAGTGAACTTTCACAAATCTACAAGGAAGCCATCATGAAGCAAGTGGAGGATGCAAACTTTTCAAAGACCTCCATGCATGCAATTTGTGACATGTGACTTTCTCTTGATAATCTCAAGATGCATCTTGATAGATGCAAGAAGATTCACTCATCTTCCAAAAGATCAATCACCAGATTTCACACCATTATGGATTACACTGTTGGTCCAAATGAGACATTTGTCCTAGAGACAAAGAAGAGATATGGAGTTTTGTGCCCAATGCAAGGAACCATGAATACTTCTTTTCATCTCTAGTGTTAGATATTTTTTGCTTTCATTTACACATTTTGTAAATAGTTCTTGACATTTTACATGTCTTTTTCCAAGATGCAATCACATCTAAAAACATAGATGTTTTCCTAAAAAGATGGACAACATTTTTGAATAAGCTAGTTGCGTCCACAAAAGGATATAAAAGTCATGGAAAATCCTAAC
>VDFB02084488.1:0-10603 GCA_007258455.2 Sequoia sempervirens
AAAAACATAACATCAACATCAACCATTTTCATTTAATTAGAACACACATACTTTCAATTTGTTAACCAAATATAATATAAATTAATGCACTCTTAATAATTGTTAAATAATATTTGTATAGTTATGAAAAAAATATTATAAATTCAGTTACAATAACATACTTTTTTCTTTAACACATTGTAATAAATAATAATGCTTATGTTTAATAAATAATTAGTTATTTTTTTAACACTTATTAAATAGCTACCTTAAAAAATGTATATATCTTCATTAACATTCATTTCAAAAGCAATATATGTGATTTCATTATATTTTTAATCATTGTTTATTTCAATTCCCCTATATAAGGCTAGACATTAAAATTTAGTGGAATTCCTCCCGAAAGTTATAATTTAATGTTTTGATTAACGGTAGCTTTGTAAGTATCTGATTTTATATTTTATAAAGATTAACTTAAAATCATACCAAATTGTATATAACAAAACATAACATCAACATCAACCATTTCCATTTAATTAGAACACAAATACTTTCAATTTGTTAAAAAAAAATAGTTTCACTTAGTTAAACATTTATGCATTGGTCATAACTTTTAAACAATATTCAAAAAATATTTTCAAAATTGAACTTAGTCATAGATAAAATGTATAAATATTTTGCAAACATTTGTGAAATAATATTTCAAAAATACTTCTAGTTAGTTAACCATTTGTGCACTAGTAACTGTCCATTATCAATATCATGAAGAATAGTTCAAACTTTAATTGTCACATTGGACTTAACAGCATACAATGTAGGTATCCCATAGTGTGCATGTAACAACCCAAATGATGGCATGACTTGATGCACCGTGAATATGATGGAGTAGTTGAACTTTAAAGTAGCAAGCAACCATTCCTCAGGTGGCCCTGTGTGATAACTAATTTGTTATTGTCCCTTAAGAAATCTCATGAATTTCATATTGAGCTCATCACATAGAGTGTGTTTTTTAATGGTCATTGTTGGCTTAATAGTGACCTTCCAAATGCATCCTGCAAGGTAAAGATCTCAAAACTCATGGTATAGACAAACTGACCAGTCACAAAAATCTACAATTTCAATTTGAAGATTGTTAAATTTTACATCTAAGTTCATTTTCACCTTGGATTCATAGAGAGTTAAAGTACATAGCATAATTATCAATTTTTTTTGACTGGCTTTTGGTCCATTATTGTTAATTCTATTGACTGTCTTCTCTCTCAACCAATAAAAAACACTCAACTCCTCTATACGAAGGAGGACATTGAATGGAAGATGACAGTGATACTTCAACAACCAAATGGACACCCATGATGTATGCACATTATGTGACATCTTCCTCACTTGTAGGAAAATCATTATTTTCTTTGACATTAGTATTAAATAGGAAAAATATATATTTTCCAACTAATGAGAAAATTGCAAATAAGAGAGTAAACATTAAGCAAATTTATGATATCAAAGAAACTCAAAATATATTAAATTCAAGTCATATATATATAGACACTATTTTATTTTAAGTTTATTAAGTACAATATTTTTTTAAATTAATTTGATATTAATATTAAAGTATAAAATTAAACATGAAAAAGAACGTAACCACACATATGTACGTATTCATTATATTGTAACCATATAAAAAATGATGCAAGGTTAAACAAGGTGTCTTTAGGAAAATGTATGTAAAAAATAAATTAAGTACATTTAAAATGCAAGTTATAGTGGAAATGGAAGAAAATAAATAAACATGTCTTTCTTACATATATGTAACATTTTGTGATATTTTACTTTTCTTCGATAGACATCATGAAATCATACAATGGTATATAAAATGTTAACAATTAATTACAATGGTTGAAAATCACATTGGTATCAAAGCCTTTGAAGCAAATTTGAACAAAAAAAATATATTACATCAATTATATTCCAAAAGTTTGAGTCTATTTTCTTCAGCCTTGTGCTTGGCAAGTTGTTTACCCTTTTTCATTATGCACTATTTAAAATAGTGGAACAATCTTACAACTCATGTATTATTATCAATTAATAAATTTTAATATATCATCAGATTTACTATTCAAAACAACTAAGAACAATATAAAGGAAAAAATCACATCAATTAACTTAGACATATCCATTGAGTTTATTTGAAATGTTTGAAAACATTGTTAACGATATATACATTGAAGGATTTGAATGTAATGAAACCTAGAGCTTAGCAATTGAATCTAATAAAGCTTTGCTTTCAAATGAATAATCAAACTTTTTTGTTTTTATGACAGCGCACTTAATCCTATGTTCATCATTATAAGTCTCTCTTTTCACTTGAAGTTTAAATATGTATTTGTTGAAAAGGACCTTTTGTATAATGTGTCCAAACTTAATATCTTGTTATTCATGCTTCAAAATGTTCAATTCTTTTGTTGTAACACCCATAATTTCTTCTACCACTTCTTCAAAAGCTGTAATCCAAGTGAAAGCAGTATGGTCTTGCACTTTGCATTGAAGTGTATATCTACAATCACATTTAGGGAAACTTTTATCACATCTTCCACAATACCAATTACCGTTTCCATTAGTGTTCACCTTCTTTTTGCATTGCCTACCTCCAATTTTCAAGTGGCAAGATGTATAAAAAATTAATTGTCTACCTTTATGAAAGATAAGGTAGCTTTTATCACTATCCAATAAGGTTTATTAGATTTATCAAGTTCCTCATCCTCAATTTGTGTGATAGTTTTTAACAATTTATCTTTTATTACATATGATATTTCCTTTGTAATAGAATGAGAATTGGGATTTTTCCCTTCTGTATCAAACCAAAATCTCAATCGTTATGACTCTAGAAGATCTAGATTTATAAGAAGTTGGGTTGTAGTAATTGTTCCCACATATTTTCCACCAAAATTACTAATTCGTCCAGCCTTTATAGCAAGAATGGGGAAAGTTCCTAAATCACACATTTCTTGGAGTTGTTGGCCTTCCTTATTGCAGAAACCACCCTACATTGTTAATTCCACCATACAACCTGGCATGTCTTCCAGTTGAAGGCTTCTTTTTTGAGTTTGTGTGGCATTATTTCTGAATATTATGTTTGGTGTGTCGATTGACAAAACAACACCAATGATATCAACCATAGAATTGCTTTTCATGTTCTCAATTTCACTTATTGGTGTAAAATGGAATTGTTGTTTTGGTATAAAGCTATCCTCCTCCAAACACAACTCAACTATCAAATTACTCTTTAATAAAATTTCTCATTCATTATTTCAACACCATCTGAATCAACCAAGTCAAAACTGAAAACTTTTCCATCTTCTTTTGCATTGTTAAAATGATGAAGTGTAGTGACTCTCGCCTTTATTGACTATCTATTTTGGTATAGATTCAATGCTGCAATAGGAATGGTTCTTGTAGGAGTTTCATTTTTTCCAACAACTGGGCGATCATATGGATTGTTGGTAGGATTCGTGCCTGAGTCATCATAATATAGGAAAAATATTATTCAATAGAATTAAAACATGCCCACTAAAATGGAAGAGAATAAAGTTTGCATAAATTTAAACAATTTAACCATTTCTATAAGAGAAAAAAAACATTAAAATAATAAAAAGTACACTACAAAAGATAACTATTGCGATTATACACTATTTAAAATAGTGGAACAATTGTACAACTCATTTGTTATTTTAAAGAGCACCTTAAATCCAAATGTATGCAAAGGAATTTAATACATAATTTAACACAACTTATTTACTTCTTGATCAAATAAATAACTAATATATGATAGTAGACATTATTCAATTAGACTTAAAATATGGTGTCTAAATGATACAAAATTTATATTTGATTACCTACAACAATATTATTTCTCTACACATTATCCAAGTACACCTGAAAAGCTTCAACAATACGAGAGGAATCACCTTCCTCGTATTGTTCATCATAATACAAGTCTTTCAGGAAGCTACAAAATGCAAATACCTTTTTAGAAGTAACACAGTTTTTTAGCAGTTTCTCCCATTGATACGATATCCCAAAAATTGATATTTCGTGCATACATGCTTGTTAATTCAAGTTTCTTAACAATTTTTTCACAATCATCTGAAAGAGATCTTCGTAGACTTTCAATATGGGTTTTGTTAAATTTGTTTGATCTAACTAACACATTTGATATCAGAAGACTTGACACAGATTCTTATGATATTGTACTTTGTAGATCATTTTGATTACTTTCTTCCACAACATTTGCCACGACCTATAAGAAAATCCATTGAGATTAATATCTAATTAAAAGATTAAAAAAAAGACATGAAAATATATGTAAATAAATATTATTTTATTTAAGAATCATAAATAATTTTTTTTATGACATTTACTATTAAAAAATTTAGAAGAATATAAATGTAGAAAAAATAAGATTACAAATATGTTGGTCAATGGACTAATTGAAATTCTTCGTTATAAGAGGTAGTTATTGAAACTTAATTTTATGTAATATATATATATATATATATATGTATGTATATATATGTATATATATGTATATGTTGGTGAATGGACTAATTGAAGTGCTGTTATAAGGGGCAGTTATTGAAACTTAATTTTATCTAATATATATCTATATCTATATATATGTATGTATATATATATATGTATATATATATATATATATATATATATATATATATATGTATATATATATATATATATATATATATATGTATATATATATATGCATATATATATATATGTATATATATATATATATATGTGTGTATATATATATATATATGTATATGTATACATATATATATAATAATATATATATATATATGTATATATATATATATATAATTTATTTGAGTGGACCCGATTGATCTGAGATAGAATGTTAACATACAATATTTAATTAAAAAAAACAACATAATATTAGAGAATAATATAAATTACCAATTAAGACCAATAAATAAAATCTACAAAGTTGAAAAGATATAAAAGAAGCAAAGGAAATATAAGAAATGAGAAAAAATACAAAAAAACTTAAATAGAAATATCCAAGGGAAGAAAGATACTTTATAGACCAAAATGAACCTTAAAAAATATATTTTTCTAATGTTTCCTTTATAATGATGACCATTTTATAAAGGAGGATTAGAAATATACATTTTTTTAAGAAAGAGGGAACAATAATAATATAAACAAAAATTAAAACATAGACAAAAAATTCAAATTAAAGATCCAAAAATATAAAGACCCAAATGCTAAGAGAAAAAATTATAGAGAAAATAGTGCTAAAAGATACATCGAAGGGGAAAAACAAACTATAAAATAATATATCTTTAATTGGAGATATAGTTAAAGATACATATAATTGTACCATAGAAAAAAAGGCAATTTTCTTGACATAGGAATAATTGATGATAAATTGGACTTAATATGGCCTTGATTTGGTGTTGTGAGGTGTTTTTCACATCCACACTAGGTCTTGGACCCTTGCAAACTGAATAAAATGCATTTAACAATGTCTTGTAAAAGTGTTGTAAAAAAAATTCACGCTTTTCTAGACTTAATGAACCCATTTTCCCTTAATTCAACATTATAAAATATGTTTAATGACATTATCACATCAATCTAGAAAGTTTGTAAAATAAACTTAATATTAATCTAGTGTTGTAATGTGTCCTACACATTCACATTGGATGTTGTGCCTTTTTAGGTTATGTGGACCTCATTTTACTGTTGTAAAGTGTATTTAATCACACATTCACATTGAATTTTGTGTCCCAAGCCCTAATTGACCTTTACATCACCATTAATAGGCCTCTATTACCCCATATTGTGCATCTCGAGGCAATATTTGATGAAATAACCGACAAAGTCATCATAAAAACCTTATTTTCTTATTTTTTGACATCTTAGCTAGCAAAATGGCCTTATGGGACCATTCACGCATCACTGGCTAATCAATGCCGCTAGGTGGGATCCATTCATGGTGGCGAATAAGAGTCCCATTTGTATTTTGCACAGTGGGAAGTACCGTTTAAGTTTATTATTTTTCACATATCATTGTAGGGATCCAATTAACATGAAAATAAGGTGAATTTCCTACAAAATCAAGTCTCTAAACCCTAAATCATAACCATTCTTCATTATTCATCCATCATTCTTCAATCTCAAGTCAAGCGAGTTAGGGTTTCATCATTTCAAGTCATTAAGATAATTTTCAAACATTCAAGGGCAGTTTCTTCATGTTTTGCTACATAACTTCAAAGATAAACATCATGGAAGGTATTGAATTCATTATTACATTCTTCATTACATTCTTTCATCATTTTGGTTTAATTACCTTAAAGGGGTTTGACCATGGAAAATCCCCATGCCTTAACATCCAACATTTCTCTTTCTTGTCTTGTGTTTTTGCAAATTTAGACATCTTGGGGTTTAAAATCACATTAAGAATCCAAGTTTCAAAGTTTTTAGGTATTCTCTTCTTTTCCAAGGTAAAAGAAATATCAACAAAAGTCACTTTCGGACTCAAATTCAGCGATTTTAGAGACACTGTAGAAATCAAAGTGTGGTAGGAGCTCTATTTCATCTTTTGGATCTTCAAAATTCAAAGTGGACTCATTCACCATCAGTGGTGAATGAGTCCCATTCTAAACTGGTAGTTTTCTACATTTACGGATACCCTTTTGTCTAAAACAAGTTCCAAGTCAATTTTACAAAACTAGGACTAACTCACCTAGAATGGCGAATTAGTCCTAGTAGGCCAAATTTCTAGCGTTAGCAGCATTTCAAATGTCATTTGCAACCTCCTTCCATATCTCAGGTGCACACTTTTAGTTTCAATTTTGCATTCATTTCTAGGTGTTTTTGCATTACACAATGTATTTTCAAACAAGTTTTTCATTACTTTCCATTCAATAATCAATCCATTTTATCAATTTGTTAAATCTAGATCATTGCATTTGGTACATTTCATTATACAGCCATTAGATTGAGTGAACCACTTCAATTTTGGGGTTATTCTATCTCTCTTCTTTTAGGCGGAAGATCCTAAGAGTGCAAGAGAAGCCTATAGATTCAAACAACAAAATTGTTGGTTCATTTAGTAATTTACTTTTGAACACTTTATTATTGTTTTTCGTTTGAGTCCTTTATCATAGATCTATCCTTGCATTGACTTTGCATTAGGGTTTACATTAGTTAATTGGCATGCTAGGTTTCAAATTTTGCATTCATAAAAAGTTCATTTAGGTTGCATTGTTGGCATCTAAATTCATTTAAATTTTCTAAAATTCTACATTTTTAACTTAGTTCTGCATCATAACACTCAAAAAACATCAAAATCACTCAATTTTTTTAAAAAATTCTGAAAATAGTCCATACTGGGACTCATTCGCCACCCTGGGCGAATCAATCCCTTTTCACCCCTAAAACTACCCTTTACAGAACTAAAAACTCTATTTTTAAGCTTTTGGTTGGTGCCTTTACCTACCTATATTAGTTAGCTAAGTTTATGTAACATGCATTTCACTATATCTACCTTAAACTAGCCCATTTCATGCATTGCTCCATTTTACATTTGCATTTTCCACATGCCATTTTTTCAATTGGTGCATAGTGTAATCATAAAATTACCTTGTTTCATATCCAAAAATTGCATTTCATTGTCAGTCATTGCATTGCAATTTATTTTCTTTTTCATCATAACATGTTTTCTTTCAAACAATGTGGCTTTGATTTGGTTAAAAATGGATTGCATAAATACAACATTCCCTCTTATGAGTTCACTTTTGATTACCACAATGAGGAATTTATAAAACATGATCAAACCATTAGTACAATCCTTAATCTTACATTGCTTATTGGTGAGAATGACAGTGTAGAAAATCATCACAATCATACTTCTTCCCCCGATACCTCTCCTATTAGTGACGAAGGTATCTTGGTGAAGGAAGATACAAGCATTGAGGGTTTTGATTGTCCATCTCCTCATTCCCCTTTGGAAGATGAAATCATAAATACATTTCTAAAAATCACCTTACCTAGTCTCCATAACCATGACCATCAACATTGTCCTTCTCCTAATATCCCTCCTCGATGCGAAGAGGTTAGGCTAGTGTTAGAAGACATCCCTATTAAGAATCATGAAACCCTTGATCCTCCATTTCCTTATGCTCCTCCCATTTGGTAAAATATATTTGAAAACCATAGTGGTCCTTCTCTTGATGCCTCCCCCACTTGTGATGAAGCTACTTTACCCTTGGATGAACATATTACAAGCTCTGTTTGTAGGGTAGATAATATGGAACAAGAGAATAAGACCTTAAAGACAATGGACACTCAACTAACACCTTCTCACAATCCTCCTCCTCTTGATAATCCCATCATTGATCATTCCCCTATTGGGGATGAAGTTATTGTAGAAGAACCAAGCCTTACATGTCAAGAACATGTGGCTTCTTGTTCTCCTAAAAACTTTCCTTCTAGGGAGAATATCATGGTACTAGAAAAAGACAACGATAATAATGTGTCTTCCTTCAATAAAAAGGTGATTCTAGATTTCCCTTTATTAGAGATACATCAAACCAAAACCGCTGAGGTTAGAATGCACAAGTGTCCATTAGATCTCCCTTGATCAATGGACCTCATACATACCCTGTGGGACATCCTAACAACCCTCTAATTCTCTACCCACCTTCACACAAACAACAAACTCAAAATAAACTTGAACTTATCCTTTACCCTCCTTAAAATAATGTTTCACAACAACTGAGTTATCATATTGTTGCTCATACGTATAACACTCGAAACAATCCACAACCAGAATAACCAACCTTGACACCACTACCATTTCCTAATCCTCCCACCTGACCCTTACTTGCCAAGTCGTAAGGAGTATGATCTTGTCAAGCAAATTAAGAATACTCCTACTAAGATATCATTGTGGGACCTTATTCAAGCCTCCCATCACTATCACAACATGATCCAAACAACCTTACAACAAGTTATTGTCCCTTCTAATGTGCCACCAACTGACATAGCATCCATGATTCAAGGACTAAACGTTGACATTGTTTTCCACCAAAGTGAACTCCCCTCTTTGGATGTGCAAAAATGAAATGAAGCTTTCATGATCATAGCACAATACAAATGAAAAGGGATAAAGAGAAATCTTGTAGATATTGGTTCCACCCTTAATGTGTGTAGTGTTACCCTTCTGGATAGGCTTGGCATTGATCAATCAACCATTCAAACTAATTCTCTATCTATTAAGGGATTTGATAATGTCGAAAAGAAACCGCTAGGGGTGATCATTATACCTCTTACCATTGGAATGGCCACCTTGAATACACCAATCCATGTTATGCCTTATGAAATTTCATGTAATCTTATCTTAGGCAGACAGTGGATTCATGCAATGAAAGGTATGCCTTCCACTCTTCATTGCAAAATGAAATACATCTACAAAAACATAGTCCACACACTTGATGTTGATCTTGAACTTGATAGTGCCTTACAACTTGATAAAAATAAAGAAAATTCCTTAAACACATCAACATCAACTACACTAGTGGAACCCGTACAACAAAACAACAATGAACAACATATTGAAAAAGTCACACAACTATCAGAAGATGATTGAGGTTCCTTGGATTTCAAACATGACTAAGACGACCTTTCGAAAGCATCCACCTCAACCACTTTAGCCAACGAAGCAACTTACACGACAACCTTTGATGAACATAATCATGAACAACCACCAACTTCAAAAGCAATGGAGAAGTTTTATGGACACGGTTATGAACTACTGAAACAACTTGGATATAGTGGAAAAGGTTGTGGTGCTCATGAACAAGGTATCCGCAACCCTATAGACCCTATCACACAACGAACAACTCATGGTCTTGGTTATTTCCCTTTGATAGAAATCGCCAAGCCTTCACTCACAATCAACAATCTCACACAACACACTCCTAAATCATCCTTAACAAATTTTCATCCTACACTAGTGGTCTTGAACATCATCCTTTACACAATATGACACAAACAATAAACTCTTTGCTGAATGTCAATGCCATCTCACAAGATATTCCCTCCTCTAAGAGTGAGAACCAAATCTCGCAATCTAGAGAAACTTGTGTAAGTATGACATCTACTACTAAGTAAGATGTATCTTTGACACAAACTACAAGACCACCTTCTACCGTTGATCAAGAGGGTATCTTTTCAAGACTCCTCCAAGATCACTTGATCACCCTCCCTCCCAAAACTCGTAAAAAATGTTATTCCAAGACTTCATTCTATGCATATCATAGAGATAATGGTCACTCCACTAATGAATGTAATGCTTTGAGTCATAAAATCCAACATATTAAGGAGTTAGGCATGCTTCCCTATGTGGGGGCACCTAATTCCTCTAATTGATACTAATTTTCACTCTAGTATGCATTTCATCAATCATTTTGGCTCACCCTTGTCCTGTACTAAGTGGGGGCAAGGGGTTTAGTAGCCTTGTCCTCGTATGTCACTTGTCATTGCATCCTTTGGCTAGTTTTTAAAATTTCATGAACATATAAGA
>VDFB02084491.1:0-34910 GCA_007258455.2 Sequoia sempervirens
AATAGAAGAAATAAAGTTACTATGAATTTCCGCTACATTATCAACTTCCCACTTGCCAGCCACAACACATTTACAAATGGCTAGTACTCAGGAAAAATGATTAAAAAAAAATTAGATAAATAAACAAAGTTAGTTTCAGAGGTAAGTAAATACAACACTTCTATGGATAAGGGATAGTTAGTAATGAGGTAAAAAAAATGATAGATAAAACGTTACTCTTAGATCCTAACTTAGTTTTAGGAAACTCCACGAATTATTTGAATGTTTAAAGATTCCTTAAATAAAGGAGAGGTGAATATATTCCTCTATCTTTTTTAGCTTTTTTGAAAAAGAAAACATATGAATTATAGTAAAAGTATGTGTTAAGGAATTAACAAAGAGAAGGAAATACTATATTTTCTTTAGAGAGAAATGATTTTTTTTAAATTTATTTTAGGTTTTTAGGTTAAAAAATATAATATATTAGGTTGTAAGAGATATTTATTCCCATTATAATTTTAAATTACCTCTTATGTGAAACTCTTTGTATTTCATACTTTGTATTGCGTTCCAAAGGATGGATTGCCTATTAATATATGGTATATGTATACTTTTTCAATTCTAACAATTACATTAAATGCATATGGTGGTCCATCTAGGCATCTCACATCGGCCCGGCAATGTCGTATAAATTTCCTTAAATGGTGGAATTGAACACGTAATTAGCACCTTCTATCTCTAAGATTTTTTACCAAGCATAAACTCAAATTCTCACCTTTTGGGGCGAAGATGATATCATAGGAAATGAAGATATTATTCTTACAATGATCCAACTCAACTATTTCCCACTTGTTTCCATCTATGATTGGGTCAAAGACCTTGCTAAGGGAAGATTTCCAAATCCTAAGAAATAAAACGTGGCCCTTACAGAGGAAAGTATGTGAGATGTAATGAAAAAAATAACCCAAGTAAGATTATTAAATTTTTAGTTTAAGACCATACATGCCTTTAATATAGGCCTTTCTTTTTCCTTTCTTCATAATCTTTAAAGAGAAAAAGTGGCTTTGAAAAGTGAAGTGGCTTTAAAAAGTAAGCAGGGAATTATTAATTCATGAGAAATTAAAACTTAGAGATGAATTATTATTTTTATTTCATTAAATAGGAAGTAAATATAAACAAAGGTGTTGATTATTAATGGGACATTTTCCTTTATTTACCTTCAAAAATATAATTGTAGATAAGAAAATTTAATTTATTATTATATTCAAAATCTTTGTATTGATATAAAATAATTAAATAAATATTCTATGTTTTATTTTAGGCCTTTTCCTTTAGGTGAAATAGATTCTATAAAAATTATATATATTTATTTACTATTAAAAAATAAATTATTAAAAGACATTCATAGAGGATAATTTATGTAGTTGAAATGGATACTTGTTATTATTATCATATATTTATTTAATTTTATATTATTTCATAGAGTATATATAGTCATAAAAAGAGATAAATGAATTCAATTTATAATCGATAGATAAAACAATAACATTTTATCCTATCTTTCGAGTTTAGTCTTGAACATTGCATCAACAATTATTGTTTTGTAATATTAAGGGTATCAGTATAGGCTTAGTTGTAACAGATACGAGTAGTACTTTGCAAGTGTCAAGTGGTTATAAGGTTATCGAGTTTATAATATCATTTATAAGTGTCAAGTGTCAAGTGGTTGTAAATAATAATAAATGCTTAAAGGGTTGCTAAATGATATATTTTAAACTTAGACCATTTGTTCACATATTCATAACATGTATATTTAATAAAAAATAAGGGTTACATGCATAACTAAAACTAGAGTAAAAGACATCTATTTATTAATTGTAGGTATAGTTTGGCTTATTGTGTTTCCTTTGGAGCAATCCCTCCTTCGTCTAGAGCACCCATACCCTCTTGAAGCTACGTTTTACATTTTTTTAGTCCATGTCATTTCCAATTGTCTATTTATGAATCATACAAATGTAGCTTTCCTAATCAAATAATTAATGTGTTTTTGTTACGGAACTTCCTAGGTAATGGCAAACTTGCAACTGCTTGCAGACATTATCACCATCTCTAGCAGCTCATCTGAGGGAGACATTACAGGATCGAAGGCTGATGCTCCTCCTCCCTCGCCATTAGGCTCTTGCTCTGTTGATTGGTCTAGCGTGTACCGAAGCAACATTGCAATCCTCACAGAGAACATTATGCGAGGTTGCGATGACACTATTGAAGATGTTAAAAAGACATGTGATGAAGCATTTCATGTGCAAAACGATGATGTCGAGTTGGTGCAACAGGTAGTCCAAAAATTCTATACAACATTTCTTATTTTGGATGCATACTGTGACTCCCTCCAAGCATTAAAACATGATGCATTGTATGGCATGGGCAATGCTACAAGGATTAAGGAAGCTTTTCTGAAACTCCTAGCGGACATATAGTAGATTGTAAATAGCTTGCGTAATATAGCTACTTGTTTTTTGTCCTATTTTGGAAAATGGTTTTCCTTTTGATACAGAATCGAGACATCAACTTATGATTTTTTTTAAGGTGGGGAACATGGCTTCCCTCTTGATATAGAACATAGACACCGATTTCTAATCATCTGACCCCTTCTTTTTTGCTAGTGCACCAAATAGTTAAACCTTGTATGCGTTTTCAGAAGATATACTATGGTGGGAAAAATGTACAGCTCCTTCCCCCTATCTACTGCTTTGTCCTTTGGTACTTTCCATTATAAAGATACATCAAACAATATGATAGTTGACTCAATGTTTCTAAGTGTGAATTTTGTGTCGGCTTGACTTCATGTATCTTACATCTATTCTAACTCAAGTACACACATGCATGTTTGAGCTATTACAATCCAAAACTATATATATATATGTCACGTACACGATTGTCAAAAAATGAGTTTAGCTGATAATGAATCGCATAGAGAGTATCTATTTTTCCTTTGCTCACTCCACATAATGGGGTGGATGGTAATAGAAAGTGTGCAAAAATTAATTATTCTAGGCGTGGTGCTCCTTGTACCCATATGAATTTTGTTGTTGGGCTCATCTTTCGCCTGCTTGACTATATCTAGCAATTAGTTGCTATTGTTTGATGCAAAGGTTGTTTTTTTTACTTCTTTGCACAACACCTTACATCCAATACACTTTTGCAGGCTTCTTTCATTGACTCGCACCATGGAAAGCTTATTGACTCCAGATGCAATTAGATTGATGCATGAAGGAAATATGGCTTTGGAACCTCATGTCCAGGTCATAGCTATCTTGAGCTTTGGCTCTAGATATACACACAACAATCGATATAGGTTGGACATCTTTGACAGTGTGCAATCCATCTCTAGCGAAGGAAGCCCCATTGACAATCAGACCTATCAAAAACTTGAACCCGTTCTAGCCAAGGTGGACCATCAAAGGTCGTGTAGCTATGAAGTCTGAAATATGCAGCTATAACATGAAGAAAGGAAGTGGCCACCTCTTTACCTTCGATATCATAGATTGTGCAAGAAATGAGACACATGTGACGTGCTTCAATGAAGTAGCTCACATCCATTGCAATAAAATCATCAAATGAACTACATACACATTCTCTGGAGGATCGATCCGACCTATTAATAGACTCTATAACAAGCTTAATAGTGGGTTGGAAATTTCGCTTTTGCCTGACTCAAGGGTTGCCCTCTGTGAAGATGACGCTTCCATCCCAAAAGACCACTACTCTTTCACACCTCTCAATGCATTAGTAAGCAAAAGCAACGGTTTAAATGTTGATGTTATTGGAATTGTCAATTGCGTACATCCATGCTCCACAATCAGGAGAAGAGATGGGATAGAGGTTGCAAGATGGACTTTAACGATTTTTGACGTGACCAACACAACTATAGATGTTACTTTATGGGGATCGTCAGCTCAGAAGGAGGGTGCATAGCTCCATGAGAAATACCTTATGCATGAATTAAAAATTCTCACTATTAGAAATGGGCATGTCTCTAAATTCAATGGCAAGGTGATTAACACCTCATCAGCTACAAAACTATGGATAGACCCTGAAATAGAGGAGGCATAGCAGATTAAAACTTGGTTGAAAGAAAATGACATTGACATTCTCGACTACAACATTTGTCTCTAAAAAGTGAAGGTACACAACTCTCATCCCTTTCTCCCTCACATCTCTCCAAAATATTGTCAGATCATCACTTCCTCTTATACAAATTTCCCTTTTGCAAACATCTGCTATAGATCGTGACAAAATCAGCTACAAGGACACAAGATCAAGGCTCAAAGACACATTTCGCTCAAGGGCATTGACGTCATCAACAACTCCAACATATTCATGCTCTTATGGTACTTTTGTCATTATATTGGAAAAAGATGGTTTCCACTTATAGTAGTATGATAAATTGAAATATGTAGCAATCATTGTACATGTCAACAAATTATGATCGCATCTAACCATCCCCTTGCTTTTCCTATGCAGCCCTTGAACACAAATGCCATATAGCATAGCCCCGCACTGTCAGCCACCAACAATTGTACTATTCATAGCCGACCCCTTCCATTTGCGATTTTGGTCTCCCTCGAAATAGTTTCTGTACAAAATTATTCAAAAATATTTTTACTTGTCATAAAACAATTTTCCTATATCATTGACTACCAACAACTGTACTTGGTCCAATCGACCTTAAATGTTGGAGGCCTTCCCTAATTGTACATAACAGATCATGTTGTTCACCCGATTACCATATCATACCGCTTCAAATTAAGTTCCATGTGTTCATACTTACCCCTACTCGCACCCCCTCACCAACTTGACTTTTGTAACGCATACAAGGTCTTCAAAATAAACTATTTGCACTTTTCCCATGTGATTTTCCCCTCTCTGCCATCCAACCCATTGCCTTATATAACCTTTCTATCGGTGATAACCATTGCACCTTTGTTGAGGTGTGCTTAGTTTATAGAAACAAAATGTGAAATTTAATGTATTATCCACCTAAACATGTCAGAAGGTTTAGAAGATCAAGGAAGTGACCAGGAAAGGGAAAGAACTGGGAAGGGACTGTATGCTTTTGCGATTGGCCCCAGATTGATGTCCTTCAATTATCTCTTCAAAACCAATGAATCGGTGGTGGACAGCTCGTAACCGTTTTTCCGTGTTGTTCACGGGCATTCAGTGGGCATACGTTTCTGTACCATCCTTAAAATGATTTCACCCAGAAATGAAGGCAGATTGGCCCACAGATTTTAGATCATTATCCCAAGCCCCGCCTTTCGTTTGCTACACCACCTCCACCCAATCACTTTCTGCGTTTCTTCTTCCTTCGCTTTCAAATTATTCTGTTTCTGTATATTTCTTTTCTAGTGGCTTTCAAATCATTTCGCTCCTATGGATAGGTGATGGCATGAATCACACAATTGTCACTGGGAATAAAAATGTCACGACAATGACACCATAAGCTTGATACAGGACATATGCATGCTCCGAGAATGTCTCTATAAAGAGAACACATAAAGGTTCATTCCATTTCATTTACTTACAAAGCGCCTGAAGGGTACTTTGCTCTGTGCACATAGGTTTCAGGTTAGAATTGCAATGAAGAATTCTATTTTCGCTCCGTTTTGTAACATTTCCTTTCTCATGGAGTTGGGCTACGGGCGAACATGGAATGGAAACGACTGTCAGACATGGCGACATTTTGCTGCTCGTGTTGACTGGAGGAAGAAAGGCTCTCAAGGCAAATTTTTCTAAGAAGATTGTTGAATTTAATTTGTAATGGATGCTCTTCTTATAAAAAAATTGGCCTCTTTATTCCTGTTTTTGACAGGTGTAACAGCGCCTTTTTACTCCAGTCTATCTCGGGTGGCAAATTGTCGCCATGTTTATGCTGATAACGAGGTCTGGTGTTCTTTGGGCAGGAACTTCGCAAACAACTGATCTTCAATTAACCTTAGGCAGAAATCGTCGAGCCTCTACACATTCGACAGATTTTGTGAGTTGCTGTCATGGATGCAAGATGTTTGTGATCTCCCATCATGTGCAGATATTCCAGCGCTACAACTACCTCTGCTGCGTAGAATATGAAGACATGACAAGACGAAGGAAATCTTAGTTATCATGTTATAAGAGAAATTTTAAAAAATATCAATTACTGAACTATGAATCTTTATTTTGGTGTGATTTATTGTTTGGCTATAAGTTGTATTTGGGCATCATTATCCAGAGACCTTTAATGGAGGGTATGATTATCTAGAGAGTTCTAATGGACTGGCACTGTTAGGATTCACATTTTTGTGCAGCCAAGCTTTAATGGGGAGTGGCGATTAGGGTAAAGTCGAGGCATGCCGAGATACATCTGCTTCTACCTTTGGTGCTGCTAACAAAACCCCAAAGCCAAGGCCACGAGTCTCTGTTTTTACAATCTTTAATCTTTGTAGGCTTGAACACCAGACCTGCCAGAACAATCGGTATTTCCATGCACACAATAAATCACACACCACACATATGGCTCCTTAAACAAACAAAAAAACCCATTTTCCCCAATCCCTGAACAATGTTAACGAGTTGCAGAGGAGACGTGGCTGTTTTGCAGGAGGGCAGTTTGCCTCACTTTTCTTCTATTTTTTTTTTCCTAAAATCAGACGCTCACATTTCTCTTTCAACACCTTATCGTGTTTCTTCTTCCACGATTTTCAACAAGTTTGTATCTGTTTGCAGGGAAAGCTTGGCCAGCCAGGCCCAGATGAGCTGCGATTTGCTGACTTTATTTCGGTAGAAGAATTTGGTGGTGACAGAGTAAGTTCAGTTTCCATTTCAGAGTCCCAAAAAATAATCTGATTGTCATAGAAGAATGCTTTTTCTTGGTACAATTTCTATCTGTTTGATTTGTTTGGGCGTGCCTCTCTGGCTCTGTCCATACCTTTTTCCTATGCCTTTACTCATGCTTCGGGGTATCGATCTTTATCAACGCGAGGCCCTTCCCCCTTACCTGTAAAAATGCTACAATGGCATTATATGGTAGTGTGCAAAATCCAGACCTTCCTCCAAGCAAGCTAGCACTGCAAATACCACAGAAACTTACATTAGGAAAAGATAAGATAAAAGTTTAGGTGGTTTTTAAGTCACTTCCAATTGAGATCAATTTTGTGTCACTTTCAAGTGAGACCAATTTTGAGCTTGTGATAAATCAGTCCAATTCATCCAAGGCTTTGATTACACCTTGATTATCAGCTGTAGATTTTACTTTTCTTTTTAACAATATAGTTTACCCAGATCATCATGGCTTGCATATGATTCTTAAACATGGCATATTTTTCTTAGGTACAACTTTTAGTTTTAGTGTGTATAGTTTATAATTAAAGCACGTTAAACATTTTTCACTCCACAAATGATGTAAATTCTGTAAACCATTTCTTATTGAAGATGTGCATTATTCCTTTCAGGCTCATGGTTTTGAAGATAAGTTCAAAATTTGAACTTACCCGGTTCTATCGTACAGTTGGTGCTGTGTCATTGGTGGGTATTACTATATGCCTTGTGTAAGTTGATTGTGAATTCAAGATTCACAGATTTCTATAAAGGCATTGTATCTGTTTGCAGGTAAAGCTTGCCAGCCAGGCCCATATGAACTGCGATTTGCTGACTTTATTTCGGTAGAAGAAATTCGTGGTGCCAGAGCAAGTTCAGTTTCCATTTCAAAGTCCCAAAAAATAATCTGATTGTCATAGAGGAATGCTTTTTCTTGGTACAATTTCTATTTGTTTGATTTGATTGGATTTTACAGAAGCTGAATTTCTAGCTTAAGACACATTCTGAGATGTAGTTTCAATATGCTTTTTCTTTTTGGCAAATTACTTTTCAGCACAGTTGGAAGCCTGCATTTTTATTCAAACTTATTGGTTTTGGGCTTGGCAGTCAGTGTGTCCTGGTGTTTGTCTGATGCACATATTTCAAATCCGGTCCTGCATTTGAAGCTACCAAGAAGAGCCTAATTTTCAATGTGAGTGGGTATTTAGGTCATAAGTTGCAGGAAATGGCAATCCAAACTATTTTTAACTATTTGTCTAATTTTGGGTTTCATAGCAACTAAATGAGAGTCTTCTTTTTCCCTCCTTAAGTTTTGGTTTGATTCGAAAGACCACGTGTTTTGATTTTCAACCTAGCCACTATCAAAACATGATGTTGTGGGCGTAATGTGCATCTTACTCTTGCAAAACTCTTGTAATTTTCAACACAACCCAACTTCAGGAAATGGAAAACTTGTTGTACGAATCGTTTCTTGTACTTCCTTGAAAATTCTGGTTTAAGAAATTAGCCAGGAGTTGAGTCTGATTCTGTATTTTATGTTTACTATGATTACAGAAATGCATTTCAAGTATCAAATTAGGCAGCGTTTCTTTACTTTTCCTGTCTTCTGGTATATCAAATTTGGTGTGTTCTTTTGTCTCTTATTGTTATAAATTACATTGTGGTGATTCTTATATAATTTTAGCATGACGGAGCTGAAATTTGAAATGTATGAAATCAGCAAGGAAATAATTTTCATAAGAATAATCAATTACTGTAATATGCCAAATGCAACATTCTTTTTCCCTGCAGTTAGAATAACACATGTATGCCATTAGTGTCTCATCTGAAATTTTTTTTGGTCACAATTATCTCTGTGGGCCAGATTAGCTTGTGGTCTTGCTTGACTCTATGGATCTGTTGATTTTTTTTTATTTTCTCTTTGATTTAGTTGAAATTTGTATTTGTTCTATTGGTTTGAATATGCAATTGGTTACCTTTATAGGTACAATATATTTGCCATGAGTTGTAAACTTTTCAACTGGTTGCAAATAATAGGACATTATCATAAATAGAAAACCAAACACCATCTAGGAGGGAAAGTTGGTACATTTTGTAGATCTAGGAATAAAGTGTCCTTATATTTGCACAAAGTTTTTCATGCTTCACTCCCCATTTGACTAGTCTGTTACTACTGGCAGTGAATTTTTCCTTTATCATCATTCTCTGCAATAGGGTTCGAGACTCCATTATCCAAACTGTATCATCTTATTATGTTTATCAAAACTATAATTTTTATTTATTAGGTTAGCCTTTGTTTCTTATAGAGGGAAGAGAAGGGAAGGATATATGCATTCTATATTTCAAACGAGTACCACAACAAGGTACTCTTGCAATGTGAGATTATAGATAGGTGGTATATGTCAGAATAGCCTTGGTGGGAGGGGAAGATCTTTTCAACTTAGTGGGACTCTAAAGTAGTTTCATCTAATTCAATTTGCTCATTTTTCATGAAAATTATTCATCTAATTCAATATTGAGAGACTGCACCAAAATTGCTTTGTTGGAAGGCCTAAAACCAGGATTATTCTGTTGTCTTAGACAGAACAACTAATCTCTTAGCTTGACCATAGTTATTTTTCTTGTGTGCCTTAAGGGTTTTATCTACACAAATGCCCCTTTCAAACCATAGCAAAACCTATTTGATGCTTTGTTTGGGCACACTCTTATAGATAGAGGCGTTTCATGCTATCATAGTCGAAGAGCCAAGTACCATGCATCTAGTCCATAGATCAAAACATGTTGAAGACTTCTAATTAATGACATTATGAACGACATGTATTACAATATTGTTTTATTTTTGATAGATACAAATATAAAGAGAGGAACAACAATGCCCAATCATAGATTAAAAAAGTCATCTGGTTTCCTCATGGGCTACCAAATGTATGCACAAAAGAAAACCTAGAATATTATTCAGTCTCATAAACAAATGTTTAAACTAATAGAAAGCACCGGAAATCAGATTTCGAAGGTAGATAGTTCAAACTAAATTACTGCTGATTTCATTTATTAAAAATTTAAAAGTAAATACAATCTTTTTCTGTCACAGCTGTTCTGGTATATACTATATGTTATTACCAACAGATTATGAATTTCAACATTTAAATGTGCTAAGGTGATAGGGTATTCCTTGCTGTCCTACGAAAATTTAAAAGGTTGTTTTAAAGATTAAATCTTCACTCTACAACTCACAATGGTATAAAGTCATATTTTCTATTTACTTCTACTTTCACAATTAACACAGTTTGAAACTACAACTCAGAGTAACACACACAATTGGCACAAATTCAATAGATATTCAAGTCTGATAATAAAGAGTAATTTAAGACCTGACCATGAGTTCATGGGAGTTTATTGCTGACGATGAAATTACAATGTTGGAGTACATCCAGTGTCCTGATGCGAGCAAATACACAAGTCATTGAATCAAAACCAACATTTGATTTGTTCTTTCCTCCTTTCCAAATTGCTAACAATTAATAAGATTGTCAGCATCATAAAAATCCAACTTTAGCTATCTAACATATTAATGAACATTGAATATGCTTCTTTAAGAAAATGAAATCTAAATATTACTTATATTGCTTTCATTTTCTGCTAAAAGTAGCTTTTGGCAGGCCAAATATGAAGAAATATATGATAAAAAGGGAAGGGTGGGAGCAGGGCAGTTGCATGGATAACAATACAAAAACCTCCCTTCCAAAAATCTAATATTTGGAAAAACAGTCTTTTCAAGGGTTTCTAGTAGGGTCGTGAGTTGCATAAGGATTACTTTGTTTTTGTAGGTATGGCTCTGTTTTGTATTTTTTTGTTAGGGACAACCCCCACAATCAAGTACCCAATTTTTTTTTTTAGCAATGGTTTATCTAAGATGTCTCAAACAACATGATCAAAATTGGCAACCATTTGCTGGGTTACTAGATGCTAGGCTTGACAGTGGTTAGCTTCCTTTTTCAGGGGAATTGTCATCTCGACTTGCATCCTATATGGGGAGCTAATATTTAATATTTAACCATTTCAATTTTTGGAGTTATGAGGATATTGTAGTATTTATTACAGTACTTTGAATTTTCATCTATAGATACATGGGTTTTAATGCTAAATATGATCAATAATGGCAACCATTTGCTGAGTTGCTGACTTTTGGGCTGATGGTTGTTAGTTTCCTTTTTGTGGGAATTTTCATCCTAATTGCACTCTATATAGGGAGCTAATATTTAAAAATTTCAAGTTTTGGAGTTATGAGGATACTGTAGTATTTATTTGTGTTTTTATTCCACTCTAAATTAGCTATTCTGCCACTTTGATGCAAGTAACTAAGAGAACTCAGTAGGTTGGATAATAAGATGGATGTTATACAAACCATACACAAACTCTTATTATGCAGAGAAAAAGAAATTATACTTATTTAATATTTTGTCGATTGGAGTGAAATTATAGCTACAGAAAATCTTGCAAACCTCCAGTATAGATCCATTTCAACCTCTAGGTATAAAATTTTGAAACTATTGCTTTGCCATATAGGGCTCCAGCAAAGCCCTCACTACATTGTTGCAGACCATGCTTCGTAACAAATCCTCGGTATTTAGAATCCCAGATATATTCTATTATATAGACGAGGTGCACTAGGAAATAATGTGGGCTTTAAAGCTGTTATGTCATCCGTTAGCTTCAAAATGTCCCCTTGATAAAATTCAATAGCAACACCATTATGTGTCATCCCAGTGGTTCTTCGCTTTAAAAATTTCCTATTTATTGTAGCTACCTTTCATGAAATCACTAATTGAGTTGTGGATCAACCGAGTCTACAGATGAATTTATAACTGTGATTCTTGATATTTCTGATTCCATCTTAATACTACCCTTAGACACATCATTACTACTTGAATTTATGGAATGGATCGATTCTGACATGTTGCTTGGCATATTCCAATTCTCACTCTTGCAATAGCTTTGCAGACCAAACACTATTCTTCACACCCGATTCTTGGACTTAGATGTACTGTTGCTACTATGCTTTCACTAGTAGCTCTTTCGGTTGTCACAAGTAACTTTTGGATCACCTTTTTGTCTGGAAAATTCACAAAATTGAGTAGTAAAATCTCACATATTTCTACAGAACTCTCTTAAACCCAGATTCCTTCTCCCATGCATTCTTTAACTAAAAAATCGTTGGAAAAATACACTTGGCGAGGTTCCTGGATAAAAAGAGGTATTTCTACAAATTTTGTCCATGAATCCTCACTATAGCCATAGAAATAAGTTCATATCCCTTTGTTAATATCATTGTATAGAAACCATGAAAGCATAACAAATTTTAATCACATCAACATCCAAGAGAGACTTTTAATGCCTAATGGATTTACCGTTACAACAAGATCATGAAGCAGTGAAAATACCATAGAATATCTCCAAGTACAGAAACAATGTATATTTCGACAAGAGTCTGATTTTGTCATTCCTCAGTCATACAAGCATCCCACATGATATTGACACTCACACTGATTCAAAAAGGAAATACCAATTCTGTGTAGCATTCTGGATCACCATTGAATTCGTTGCACCCACATATTGTGCAATGGCAATTTGGACAGTTCCATTTTCCTGTTGGCACAGTTTCCCCCTTCAACCTCAATCGATGGATGTTCTAAAGCATGGTCTGCAGCAATCAGTGGGTTATATACTATGGGTGCTAGCAGAAGTAGCTATTAATGCATCCGACATACCCTTTATTACAGTTATAATAATTAATTGCACTAGTTATCATCAATGTTTATCAAAATTTGGGCTTTAGACTCATGTTGTACATTGACTTTGAACTCTATCACGTGTGTCTATTATTTAATTATTTGTTTAGTAAATTTTGTAGGTTTGTACTAAATGTGGTTTGCTTGGGCACTATAATCACAAACTCAAGATGAACTACTGCTCTATGTGCAAAAATGGTGAAAACATTTCTACAATGAAATTGCCTTATGCTTCCAAACTTCTTTTTCAGGTAACATGCATTTCTGTTGAGAATGGCAGTACTAAATGTTCTGTTGCTTCATTCCATCATAAACTATTTCATGTTTTATTTATACTAGATTCTCTACTTTTGTTAGTCCATGACTATCTTTGTTGTTTTGCAGGAATTTCAATCAATGAACATTGTGTCTAAGTTGCACTTAGCAGAAGCATGAATCAATGGAAGCATCAAAACCATGAAATTTTGATAACAGCTAACCAAAAAGTTACCAAATATGTTTCAAGATTTGCATTTACAGTAGTGTACTAAGTAAAAGAGTACTGTATTTCAGTTTTTCATATTTATTCTTGTCTCTAATTTAAGCAGAGCAGATGCATGCTTAGAGTTTCCTCCTCTAACACTATTTATTCAAGGAAGATCTTGAGCAATCGAGAGTGTATGTAAATTGTCAATTTTCATGGAAATAAGGTTCTTATGTATTATAATTATTTATATTGTTTCAAGATTCTGCCTATTATCTTTATATCTGCATTTTATAGTTTATAAAAGATGAATCTTCTATGGTCTCATGCTTTTTTTCTGCCTTTATTATGCATGGTCTTGCTTACTCTAATAGTGCATGGTTCTCTTCAAATAAACATATTTAAAGACCATTTATAACATATATTGCTTGAATGCTAGATAAGCAATGAGAATAATTATAGGTACCCGTGTCGTCCTTTCAATCAAATGTTGTTGTAAGAACTATAGATGTCACCCTATTGTTCTCTGAAACACCTTTGGAATTGAGGAACATGACTGAGCCAATTAATACAAAAACTACTCCTGAATATGTTGTGCATGGCCAATTAACACTAGGTTTGTATATGGCCAATTAACACTAGGTTGCATCCTCCTACTTGCTGGTAGTCAAGGTTAATCTGAACAAATAGATGACAACTTTGTGAAATGGATATTATATAGATCTTTCAACAATTAAATGCAATTAGTATTATTATCTATTGCATTGATGCATAGCACAACAGTTGCAACATATACACTAGGTTTGCATCCTCCTACTCATTGGTAGTCAAGATTAATCTCACATTTTTCCTATGCTAAAACTGTTTTGCCAGTCTTAGGCAGGAACTTCACTGTCCTGCAACTCTTGTTATTCTTAGCTATTATTTGAATTGAATATAAAATTATGAAAAAGTGTAATCAAATGGTTTAAATTTTGGTTAACTCTTACAATCTCTCTATACATATTATACATCTAACTTTTACTAATATACAAAAATCCTTAAAAAGCTCACTTCTCACTGAAAATCTAAATTTAATCTTTTCGGGAGGATTCAAAAGCTTGCTTCTTATTGAAATCCCAAATTTAATCTGTTGGGAAGGATTCAAATTGACAAACATTAATTGTAAGCTTTCAATTCAAAAAGATCTAAGAAATTTGAGTTCAGTTCATCTTTACAAATATAATATCTAAATAACAATAAAAAAATTCACAATCAAATCTAGAAACATCTCATATTAAATATAATCACTCTTAAAGTTCAAACTTATCCAAAAAGACTGTTGAATGAATATAACGCATGTTTGAGGAACACATTCAAACATCTGTATGGTCCAGGGAAGGATTATTGTGTAAAGACAAAGGGCCCTACCAGAACATCCAAATCACAAACAATAACATCTAATTCCATATTCAATGAGCTCCTAAACAATTTCTATAAAGTTCAAACAGAAGTTGGAATTTCTCACATTACCAACAAAATTTCATGGAAAAAAGTCCTACCAAGTGCCAATCTATACACAAAAAAAAAACAAGCTAAATTAAAGATTTTAAAAATATATTCAGAGATACCTATACAAAATGGTTTAAAATTGAAGTATAAAATTGTTCACAATTTACTGTAAATGTGTATTTTTTTAAAAATGTGAATATAAAACCTGCAATAATTGCAAAAGGATATTGATGTTTGATTTAAAGACAAAACTGTTGTTGAAGGCACCCAAATAAGGTGAAGTTAAAATCTTCTATTCTCCCATAATAAATAAAATATGTTAACTAAGAAATCAAGTGTTCAAAACTTTCTAAATAGGATATGAAGAAATAAAGGGCAAGGCTTCATGCTATAGAATAGTCTATTAAATTGAAAATACACGATATAGTTGATGTATGAATGTACAATAGCGGTTCATAATAAAATTTCATAATCAGTTAAAAACTTAAAATTAGTTTGGTAGGTAATAGATTGTTGTGGTTATGAAGTTGAGTATTGTAATAGATTATATTTTGTTATTATTAATTTTATTTTAGTAGATCGATCTAATTTCTTAGATGTAAATTTGTGTGTTTTATGGTGTTATTTAATTTTTGGGAAGAAACAATTATTGAAAATTATTATTAGGAGACATAAATATTTGTCATTATGATCTTGATAAGTATTTTGATGTAATTATTTATATTAGTATCACACATAAGTCTTTGATTTATTTTGTTAGTTGGGTATATTTGACATGATCTCGATTGAGACTGAATGATGTATTCATGATATATATTGCATTGCAAGTCAATTTGTAGAAATTTAGTTATTAAATACAATCTATGTATTGAAGTATAAGATCATTTCTTAAACTCTAATGATAGATCTTGTAGAGAAAGTCAAACCCAAGTTGGTAAACTTAAATACTATGTAGATGAATGCCAAACCATTTATTATGTAAATAAATCCTTAAAGACCTTATTATGTAAATATATTCAATCTAATGAACCTAACCAAATGTAGTAACCTTAAATCTACCTCATGATGAGAAAACCATATGGTAATCAAATAGAGTTGCATAATATAATCTTTCCCACTGAACTCTTTCTCTCTAATGTTTTGAGATTCCCATAATTACTATTTTTATGCTATCTAAGATTATATAGGATATGGTAGCCTCTCCATGTGTAGTGGAACATTGGACATTCCTATAATTACTATTTTTATGCATTATAGGATATGGCAGCCTCTCCATGTGTAGTGGTTATTTATGTGTTAGTAGGGATAAGATATTTCATCAAAAATTTAGTTTGAAAGAAAGATTATACCTTCCCATTCAACAAGATTGACTGATTTGGATTATACTTGATTGTTTTGTTGGAAAGTACAATTATTCTATTAAATTTTGTGGTGTGTAGGGAAATGATCACATAATGCCTAATCAATCAAAACAAAAATGTGATTGTCAAATAAATTTAAATGCTCTCATAATAAATGAATACGTTTAGATGCTATTGTTTAGCTTGAGTCATCATAAATAAAGGCATACAAGTAAAATTGATGAGATAATATTTTTGTAGAAAAGAAGAATAAATAATAAATATGTTGTCATACTCAAGCTTGTACTATGCATTAAAAATTGATAAGAGCCTTGCTCATATTTATAGAATATACTCATTCTTTGTAAGCACTATTGACATGATAAATGCAAGACTATAAAAAATAATTATTCAAAAAATTTGTTGTTATTATGCTTTATTGCAAGCCTTGAGTGATGCAATAACCTTGGGTGACTCAAATATGTCTGATGTCTGTTTATTCCAATTGAGCATTATTACACGTGTAAATCCACTTTTAAACATCTCATCCAACAATGTCTACTTTATAGTTTTTAAAATAAATTTAATCCACATTAGACTATTAAATATAACCCCATACATGAAGCTTTGGCTTCCATTATCTATTGTGTTGGGTGGGTATAGATTTGACTTTTACAAACATTGATAAATAAAAGAAGTAATGTGTCATCCATGCATAATCAAAACATTTTGACCAATAGAATAAGTTACAATAAATGAATTAACTCATTCACTAAAATAATTTTACAAAATTATGTGATTTAAAGTAAATTAATAGTATTAAACTTAGCATCATAGAAAAAGACTATAAATAAGAAATACAAGTAACATTATAAACTAGAAGTTTTTTTTAACTAACTTGGTGCTAGTTAAGTTCCTTAAATCATGATTCATAAAGAGTTTTGAGTAAAAACATTCTATTTTTGACAAGAGAAATTGTTTTATTATTAACAAAAAAATTATGGATAAATTTCTATAGCACATTTTAGAAATGAGGAAATTGTAAAACAAGTGATAATAGTTAAAAATATTTTCATTATATCAAATGTCTTGAAAGTAGGATTTATAAGAAAACTAGGAAACTATAAATTCTACCTATGATATAGGAAAAGTGATCCTCGAAACAACTAGGATTAACTTCTTTTCACTTAACTTCACATTCAAACATAAATCAACTAGGATTTGATGATTGGTTTGTTGCCACAAGGGAGAGACAACCTTCTATTTGTGTTCTCTTTTGAGTTGCCAGGATGATAAATTTGATGTGTATTTTAAGAAGCCTATTTGACATTAGCAAGACATTGGAGGAGCACCTTAGGTATATCCAGAGAATTTTTGAAAAGCTAAGGGAAGAGAAGTTGTTGATTAATTTGAAGAAATGTAGGTTTGTGAAGAGGGAGTTGGTGCATCTGGGATTTGTTGTCTCAATAGAGGGTCTTAAAATGGATCTAGAGAAGGTGAGAGCTATCATTGAATGGCCTACCCTAAGGAGTGTTACATAGGTAAGATCATATCATGGCCTAGCATGTTTTTACATAAATTTTATTAAGAATTTTAGTAGTATTTGTGCAACTCTAACTTAAGCAATGAGAGGGGATAGAAAGGATTTTATATGGACTATAGGAGAAACAAAGAGTTTTGATATGTTGAAGAAGAAATTCATAGAGCAACCTATTTTGGCACTTTCATATTTCAATAAGGTCTTTTAGGAAAATTGTAATGCTAGTGGCAGTGCCATATGAGTTGTTTTGAGTCATGAAGGTAAGCCTATTGCCTATTTTAGTGAGAAGTTGAATGACACTAAGAAGAAATATTTTGTCTATGATCAAGAGTTTTATGCTATAGTTTAGGCTTTGAAGAAATGAAGACACCATTCGTTTCCAAAAGAATTTGTTTTATATCTTGATCATTAGAATTTTTAGTATCTTAATAGTCAAGGAAATTTGAATCAAAGGCACTTGAAATGGGATTTTTTTCAAAGTTATAGTTTTGTTTTGAAGCATAGGAGTAAAAGGTCAAACAAAGTTGCAGATTCCTAGAGTAGAAGGAAAAATTTGTTGATAGAGATGAATATAGAGGTTGTTGGGTTTAATGAACTCAAGAGTTTGTATCTTGAAGATCTGGACTTTGCAAAATATTGGAAGGCTTGTTTGGAACTTGTTACATTAGATAGGACAAGATGGTTGGATTTCCTAATCCAAGATGGGATGTTGTTTAGAGGAAGCAAATTGTGCATTCCAAGGAGTTCTATGAGAGTATCTAATCAAGAAGAAGCATAGTGGAGGATTGGTTGGAAATTTTGATTGAGATAAAACCATTACTCTTGTTAGTGAGAATTATTATTGGCCATAGTTACAACAAGATGTGAAGAAGTTTTTGCAGAGTTGTAGAGTATGTTAGATGGAAAAAGAAACAAGTCAAAATACTAGATTGTATCAACCATTACCTGTACTTGAGAGGCCATGGAAGGATATTAGCATGGATTTTTTTCTTGGCTTGACAAGGACACAAAGAGGGAAGGATATTAGCATGGATTTTGTTCTTGGTTTGTGTAGACATAGAAAATATAAAAATTGATATCACACTCAATCCTGATCTACTAACATTGCCTCATCCTGAATTATCCCTCTATCTAACATTTTAATCGAATAGCCTTATTTGATTAAAGTCACCATAATTCCCTTTTAATTAAATAAATCCCTCAATTTAATTAAGTCATCATCTTTGTGTAATTAGCTAGGTCATTTCATCTTCCTATCTTTATTTAATTAAATAATCCATATTATTTGATTAAATTTTTAAAGTTCATCTAATTAAATTAAATAAATCAACCATTTATCTAATTTAATCTAACATCACCCCTTTTGGTTAAATAAATCAAAATATTTATTTAACTAAGTCTTAATCATTTTCATCTCTTTTTGATTTATTTCAATCCTAAAATCTAAATCAAATGGTCAAATCAACTAAATCTCCCTTTAAATTAATCAAATCATGATTAATGCTAATCCTAATCACTCCAATCCTCTATATATTGCAACTTGCACAATTAAATCATTTATTTGATTTAATAATTCTCTATTTTCATTCAAAAATGGCATCAAAAAGGGAATATTCCTCCAAGTTTGAAATCTTCGCCCAAATAGACTTGTCCATCCAACAAAGCATTTAAGGATCTTACATTGTCTCTTGCATGTCTCCCACTTCACATTTAACTCATCTTTCATCCCCCCTAAACATGTCATCTCATCAAATTCAAATTTCAAACTTGCACATGGATCAAAATGTGCTCAACCTTCATCTTATCAAATGTTGACAAGTGGCACCTTGCCATTGGTTGAATGTTAGTCCCACATTGCTTCATTTTTGGCATTCATCCATCTTATCATTATATAAATGAAGATCTCATCTCCTCATTCTATCATCCACAATTTGAGTGAACTTACTATGCTCAAATCTTTAGCAATCTTCATCCATACTTTTGAATCCATAGCTAGGTTATGCAGGTTTTTCATCATGGAGCACACTTGAATCTTCAACAAAGTGGATCACCATCACTATTCATCATCAAAGCTTGCAAAGGAGTTGGGAAAGGGCCAATTTCCACATCAAATTGGCACCAACTCCCCTATAAGATCAAGAGTTTGCATATTCTCAATAGGATTTAGCTTATTTTCTTCTTTTTTCATTGTGTTCTTGTTTTATTTCTATTTTGAATATGGTTAAATGGATTTTATGGGGAATCTCTATTCTAACTTGCATAAATGATCTTATTAATGTGTTCATTTGTTGTGTTCTTGTAGGTATTAGAATCTTGGTTCACAGTTTGTAAGTTGAAAGGGATCATTGGCAGGTTCCCCTTCTCTTTTCTTCTTCTTCTCCTTGCCTGCCAAGTTACAAAAAGGGGCTGAACAGAATGAATGCAAACTCCAAAACACAAGCCCTAGGTCTACTCACCCTAAATCTACACCAAAAAGTCAAAGTTTTTCCTCTAGGGGAGTTTGGGAACACACTCCACATTGTACTCACATAGCAGAAAAGTGGCCACTAGCTAAGATGAATAGGGGTGTGTCTTAATGTCCATGGTGTGAAAATCCATCAGGGAGGGCAACTAGGGTACATCTGCTCTAAAGTCCACATGCCTGCAGAGGTCCATAATGCTTGAAATACCAACACTAGGGATGGCCACTTGTAGTATGTTTCCAAGACCTTCCATTAGTAAGGTGTCAAACATCTGTTGGAAAAAATCAATTATCATAGGCTTGGACACATTTAGGTCCAATAGGGAGGCCACGAAGCAGGAGCACGTTGCAGTTGTTCTAGAGCTAGTTCTTGTTAGTGATGAAATCAGCACCAACCGCCCACTTGAATTCAATCATGACAAGGAGGTCACAATTCTTTACTAGGTGCTCAATTCAATCATTTGTGACCTCTCCCACGAAGCAGGATTGTGGTCTTCATGGGAGGAGCTAAATGGGAGTGCCTAAGCCAATAGACATTCAGATAAAGTAGTGACTTATGGTAGAATGAGAATAGGTGGAAGGATTGCTAACTTACAATACTATATTTTTTTGTGAATACTACAAAAGGTGGCATGGCTATATATAGAAAAGGTGAGCCAGGGAACTCAGCCAACAAAATGTCTATTTCTTGCCATATAGTAATAGAAAAGTTTTAAAGAAAAATGAAGAAGGGTAGCAAAATCATACAGAGAATCTGATGGAATTCCTTGAGAAATAAATTTGGGCATTAGGAGTAAATGCTCTCATACAACAATTGTTGACAAGTGTCCTTCACCATCATCAGTGCCAGTTAGCTTGTTAAGAGGAAAAGACATGGATTAACACTCTAAATTCTAAAAAATTAATGATCACATCTTTTAAGGGGGTACCTTGCATCACTTCAGCATGTTCCCCATAGCAATACGTGTGTGCCTCAATACAACGAGTTTATTCATAAGAGAGGCAGTCGAGAGAATGACCTGTTTTCATTCTCGCAACATTTTTGGCATTCCCAAGGGATACGAATCTCATCTTCACACGTATTGCCTCGATGATGACAATTAATAGACTAGTGGTAATAGTGTAGTCTTAACTATATGTACTAGCAAGAAAATTAATTGCACTCAAAAGTGGTTTATTCCTTTTCAATCAAAAGGAAAGTGACCATTTTCAAAAAAGGAATTCTCTACAACTTCTTTTTGTATCCATGGCGAAACCTTCAACCTCCGGTAGACAAGCCACAACCTCAAGACAATGGCCTGACTATGCCAATGTTTTCAGGCAGAATTCATTCACCAATAGCCTGACTATGGAGGAACGACCTTTTGAATACTACAAGAAAATGTCATTTGATAGGCACATAAAGAGGGAAGTGGTGTTTGATATCGTTGATAATGTCTTTGATCCCAAGTTATGGGTTAGCCCTAAAAGTCTTACAAAAGGTGCTTTTCAAAGAATGATAAAAAATGAGCCGAGGGTTCTACACTTCAGCTATGGAATTTTGGTCTCCCACAGTTCATATTTCCTACTGTGCATCGATGCCCAAAGTTAGTTGATGCATGTGCCAAGAGTTTCAATGAGAAAATAGGGGTCCTCCAAAATGGTAGGATTACAATTACTATTTTTGCTGGAGCTATTCAAGACATGATATATCCATATGTCTTGGATTGTAGAGATTTTTAACAAAGAAAGGATGTATCTCTATAGAGAAGAGATGGTTAGAGGAACAAAATTTTATGAAGATGAAGCAAAAGAGTAGCTAGACAGAAGTTGTCTTCATTTTCCTCTTTCATATGAGAAATTCAAAAGAGACACGTAGTTAGTGTTCTCAATGTTGGCCTGGGTTTTTGGTCTTGATAGTGATGCCCAAGTCCATTCCTTTTAGTTTGGCTTGGATTTTGCACTGAAGAGAGAAAGGGATCATAGGTGCTATGATTTTTCTGAGGTAATAGCTAGAAAAATGTTGCACCAACTAAAGAACTATACCACTAAATCCAAATTTAGGTATTCTATCTTCTTGACTCATTTAGTTTTGCACCAAAATTTTGAGTGGTTGGGGAGAAATGTGTTAGTATCTAGGCTAGATGAAAGAGGTTGCCTCTAGCCAATTTCTGTATGGACAAATGTACTTTCTAGAATAGGGGTATACTACTCATTTGTGGATTATTTTTTGAAGCTGATATTTCAAGAGTTGTTGCTTCACCCTACATGCCGCTTCTCTCCTAAGGTTCTATAATAGATATCCATTATATTAATGGATTATTTTTTGGGCACCAAACTTCACATTCATTAGATTCTATGGTTTTCCTAATGAGCTTGTTCGACTCGCCAAGTTTGTGACAGACAAAGTCTTTGCATTAGAGGCATACCACTAGGAAACCATTATTGATAGGATCTACGATGCTAGAATAAATAAAATGAAGAGATTTGCACTTGCCCTCAATATCGCTAACAGTCAGGTAAATGAAGAAGTGGTTTGTGGAGGCTGAGCTCAAGAATCTATTGGTGACCTTAGGTGTGGTCCTCATCTATGACAAATGCGACTATAACCCATGGAGGGTTTATAGTATGAAACATGTTGATCAAGCATACTTCAAGGGAAGGAAGAATCTGATGTGGGAAAGTGAAAGAGTGTATGTTGAATGAAAATATATTCTCTTCCAATGACTAGAGTGACTAAGTTTCTACATGCCAAAGGCACAATATGACATAAACCTACCGATAAATAAATCTATTAATATGCAACAAAAGAAGAGAGGAGGTTCTAACAAGAGCTATGGTGCCTTAATTTCCCTATTGGACAATTCCAACAAGATGACAAGTTTGAGGAAATTTATGACAAGGAGGCTAACACTAATAATAACAATCCAAAAAGGATCCATGAGATTGATGAGGAATGGGATCCACATCAAGCTTCTCATCCTTAGGAATCCAACAGTCAGAGGGATTCAAGGTGAAGAGATTCAAGAGCTATGTCCTCCTCTAATGCCCAAAGTAAAGGTAAGTGAGACTGACGGTCTCCAAGAGCATCATTTGTTGTGGTCGTTGAGAGATAGGTTTAAGAGGGCTCAGTGGCTAGGAGATTAGAACATGTTATTTCTAGTTGGGAAATGAGAAGACATGTACAAGACTTAGGCACATTTGATATGCCGACCTGAGGAGAGGAAGAGGTGGAGTTTTCCCTGCAAATATTTTTGGCTGCTACGACTCAGGTAAGTTTCATTCCCTTGCTCCTTTCTATTTCAACACCTTTGGATGCCCCCTTGCCTCTTTCTAAATAAAGGAACCCATTGTCCTCAGACCTTGAGTGGTTAATCCTGGACACACCACTCCCTATTTTCAATGAACCTCCCAAAATCCCCCCACATGCCAAACAAACAACCACTTTGATTGCCATTGGTTCTTTGATTGCCTTGTTAAGAGCACCTCAGGAGAGAGCTGAGGCATCCATGCTTACCACCATGCCTCATCTACCACCTTATGAACACACACCTTTCCACTTGACTGCATCTCTTTTCACCCCTATTGGAAATTCCCTTTCCCAATCCCAGCTCGATGTGCCCCCCCTTTCCATGATAACACTCCCTTTCATTTCACCACATGTTCACATGTCTGAAGTCTCCCCTTTTGTCACCCTTTTTGGTTTCCCTCTTGGTGCCCCTATTGTAGTGCAGATTGGCGATGTCCCTTAGACTCTTCAAGGTCACTTTGATGCTACCAACTAGGCCCAAAAAGCTCAAAAGCAAAAAATACTATTGAAGAACGTTGAATTGCCAGCTACCAAGAGGATTGAGACAAGCTTTAATGAAGAGCAAAATTCTCTTCTGTTTTCCACCATGACACCGCTTGTAGCCAAGCCTAAGGGATAGATGCAAATGGAAGACTATGATATTTGTACAATGGGCCTTGACTTGAATGAGATTCAACCACATGACAAAGTGGTCTTAGCCAAGACCACCCAATAGGTAGTCTATGTAGATTATGAAAATCTAGGTAGAAAGTTGAGGAAGCATGAGTCAAAGTTGGTTAAAGTAAGAGAAACTATGGAAAAATTGCAAACTGAGATCAAGGATAGGGATGTTGAAGTGGCCTGCATAAAGTAGATCCAAGGTGAATAGGGGAAATCCTCCAAGTTGCTTGAAGAAGCACAAAGTGAACAAGTTTAGTTATGGGCCAAAATTGAAAATTGAAAGAAGACCTCACCACCCAGCATCAGGCCAACATAGAGTACATAAAGTACTCATGAAAATTTATAGAAAGAATTGGAAACCATCTAATCTCAAGCTTTGATAGTGTTAGGAAAGGAAAGACAGAGGTGGAGAGATTAAAGATGAAGAAGCAAGAGATCACGTCCACTCTGCAGGCCCATGATCAAGAGATTGGAAAGATAAGTTCCAAACTAGAAACTGATCTCAAGGAGAGGGATCAAATAGAAGAAAGTGCCAGAGCTAGGGAGACTTAGCTTAGCCAAGAGTTAGTCATTGCACAAAAGGTCGTTTCCCTCCCACTACTAAAAAGAGTGGTATCTTCACACTAGGAGTGGATTTCAACCACAGTTTTGGTTCTTCGGCCTATCTTACAATTCTTGAGGGATGTTTAGGAAATCAATGGAAAGGTTAGCTCTATGGCTGATCAAATTCTGTAGAAATATGACTCTTGGGTAGCCGAATCACAAAGTTTCATTTCCAGGCTTTGTGTGGCTTCCGACAAAACCTTAAAGGATGCCATAATTTCTAACTGAAGAGTCACCTCCATCAATACGACCTAGATTGTGAACTCCCATAAGGTTGCCAAAAGGTGCAAGGATTGTTAGATGGTGTTGGAAAAGAAGGTTGAGGAATTGAAAAAGGATTTCAATCTCCTAGTTAATTATGGACTGCCTCCTCTTCTCTCCCAAATAGAGATGTGCAGATAGTAGAGAATATTATGGAGGCTATCAAATAGAAGGACCAAACTCCCGTAGACATCCCAAGTTCAAGAGGAGCACATGTATCTAAAGAGATCAAGCACGAGATTTTTTTCCTCTCTTGTCTTTATCATTACCTTGGAGTGGTCACTACAAGATGGGGAGTCATATCTTTCAAGGAATTTTTCCAACTTGACCAAGCATATAGTCTCATCCATAATATTCCCTTACTAATTTAAGCAAAATGATAGGTGCAACACTCTTCCTTCCTCAAACTCCAAGAATTTCCAAAGAGCTAGGTTCATACCTCTATGAGTGAAGGCCCCTATAAGTCGCTAGAACTGTGAAGTATTTTTCTATGCCTTAGTCTTTTCAGTCTTCGACTTCATTTGTTTTGGCTTAAGAGATGTCCAGGTTTTTACAAGACTAGTCAGAAAGATGGGCAATGCCCCACGTGGTGGTTGCATGAATTTTTCTATCATATATTTTTCAGACAAGGGCCTGAGACACGTGTCTGTTTAGCTGGAGTTTTCTTCAAAATAGGTTTTGGAACATATAGAATTTTCGCTTGCATGATGTGTCATCTCTTCGCTATAGAAAGATCGCGCCTCTTATGAGATATATTTTGGGAGTTTGTCAAAGTTTTTTGGACTTTCTTTTTCCTTGGTTTTAGGGTTGGGAGCTTTGAGTTGGTGCTTCTAGATGATGTGATCGGTCGACTAGACCCCTTTTACTAGGCTGTTGTTTTTTAGGATTTGAACATCTACATGCCTCTATCTTTGCTAAATATTTGAAGAACATTAATACAGTAGCTAGGAATTGATAAGAAAATATTATGGTGACCTAACTAAGGATCTATGATCAGATTATGAGCTATCAAGTATCAACATCTAGTAGTAATTACTTATGTGCTATGACAGTGTCTTCTCCTTTGGGCAACTATAAAAGAGGGGTGGTGACACATAGAGGGGTTGGATTCCAAGCTATAGTTTCCTCTGTTGAAGGAAATAGTTTCTTTAGTTTTCTTAGAGTAATAGAATTTTTTTTAGAAGTTAAGTTACAGAACTACTTTTCTTTGGTATGCCATATCTATTAAGTTTCAAACTATTTTTGGGTTGACATCTGACCTCTATTTCAAAGTTCATTTAATATTAAAGCACAAAATATTGAGGAAAAATTGTTGAGACTGTGCATGTATGGCCTTTTTCAAGTTTTCTTTCTTTATATTATTGTTTTGAATGAAACATTGTGTCTTGCAAGCTAATTTGGATAGTTTGAGTAGTGGATTTCCATACTGTATGCTTGTATGATATGGTGGTAACTTAAGAAAACTAGATTATGTCATTAGACTTCTCTTTTTTTCTAAAGGTTGTTTTATTTTACTATGTTGTATTAGGAGGAATAGTTCATGTAATTTATGAGATGTTTTTCTATTACTCATGGAAGTCTTTATGTTTGATCAGACCTTAATGAACATAGCTTGTGGAAAGATTTAAACATTGGTATCGTGCTTAAAGTTAGCCTTTGTTGTTCATTCTCTTTCCAACAATGAAGGGTTGTGGCATTCTATGTCTACTTATATCAATCATAGGAATGATTTGGGTTTAAAATGTTGTAAAATCTTTGGTACATTGCCTTTTACATTTTATGTTTACATTTTCTTCTCCCCTTATCTCAAAACCCCCAAAAAGAGTTGGTTTTCTACAAAAATCCTGGAGGTATTCAGTGAGATGCAATTTTTCCCCCACTCATTGAATTTCCCATAAGATTGTTAGAGAGGCGCAAGCTTTGATGACCAACACATGCCCTTATGTATATATAGCACATATATTGTGGAAAAATGGTAAGGAAGGAATATGGAAGATAGGAGGTTGGGGATTTAAATCCCCAACCTAAATTTTGCATCAACAAAATTGAAACACATCCAATCGAAGGAGTCACATAGGTGCCATGTGGCACTTTCTCATTCGCTCACCTATTGATAAGTGTCAGTTTCTAATTGGATGAAGTTAATGCTCAAGACACAACATCGACTATGCCATGCCATCAAACTACCAACTATACTACCATGTCACCTAGTCTTGCCATGTCAACATGTTGACATCATGCTAACATCAGCATGGTCAACCTTTCTACCACACAACTTTGATTGACCATTTATTCTATTTATGAGCTTTTTGTTTGATGCAATTCAAGTGGCATTGGATTTGTGTCGATGATCTCTTCAATGTGGTGTTGTTTTCTTGGACTTTTGGAACATGCTAATGTCAACATTGTACCACTTGATCAAGGAACTTGCAAAACTCTAACCAGCCATAAATTTTACATACGATCTCCTTTCAACATGTTTCAAGTTGTTTTGGGTTTGTATCTGTGAGCTCTTTGACATAGTGCTAATTCTTGGAGCATCTGGAACAATGAAAATATCTACCTAGATCAATCAACTGAGGAGAACAAGGACTTCCACATATTGTTAAAACAAGTTTGTCCATTTTCAAATTTTAAACAAGGTAATTTTTTTATTACACTATGCAAAAACCTAAAAGTTATGTCTTGTAAATGTATTTTTGAAATCACATAATGCACTAATTTTATCAAATTAAGCTAAATATGATCAAATTGAAGACACATAAATTCTTCAAATAGGAATGCATAAATGAATGTTTTAATGCCTAAAAAATTAGAATGTGACCTTGATCAAGGACTCATTTGCCCTAGGGGAATGGGTCTTAGGTTATGGTTTTCAAACAAGTTTTAACAGATTTTTGAGTTAGTTTCAATATTTTCAAGATTCTGACCTCATACAACAAGTAACCATTTAAATTTTTTGTGAATTCAATGTTCAATGCAAATGTGAAATGTGACAAAATGATAACCTATAAAACCTAATTTGATATGTGTAATGACAAAAAATGTATCCCTGTAAATTTTTGCACTTAATTTGGGAATGATTGACATAAAATTGGAACTCATTTTTCCTTGATCTAGTGTTGTAATGTGTTTTACACATTCACATTAGGTTTAAGGCCTTTTTAAAGCTAAATTGACCTAATTTTTCCTTAATTTAGTCTTGTAAAGTGTATTCGTTTACACCTTCACATTAAGTTTTGGGCCCTTGTAAACTAAATGAACTTAATTACACCTTATTTAGGGTGTTGTAAAGTGTACCTTTAAACTTTCACACTAATGTAGGTCTTCATTAACAAATTAGGCTTCTTTATGCCTTATTTGGCCTTATTTTACATGCACAAGCCTTAATTAATGCATCTTTGATAGATTAATCCTAACATTCACTAATATCCAATCCTAATTCATGTGTTTTTTGATTGTATGGCCCAAATTTAGTAATCTAGGAATCATACGCCACCTTGGGCATATGAGTCCCACCTAAGTTTTGGGGCCCTGATCCTAATTTTACATCAATCTAAGCATATCTTGAAAAATGTGTCCCAAAGCCTAGCTTAATGGGAAACATACGCAACTTATAGCGTATGAGTCTTGTGTGGCTTAAACCTAAATTAAATTCAAATTATTGGAAAGATTTTATTCTCCTAGATCTAATATTGGCTTGTAGTGTTGTAATTTCAAGGAATTTGGCATAAGCAAGTATAAATACAAAGTTATTTCACCCATTTTCACCTAGAAAGTTTACAAGTCACCTAAGACTTTCAAGAGAGCATTCCTAATAGCAGTTTATGATTACAAGAGTTCACAAGAACATTCAAGAGTATTTAAGGGCATATTTTTTCATCATTTGTTGCAGCAATTCAAGATCCATCATCATGTCAAAGGCATAATGCATCAAGCATGTTGTTGAGCTAGTGTTGTGATGTAGCATCCAAGATCCAAGTTAACCATTGTTCCATATCTAATTCAAGATCAAGATCTACATTCTCCATGGCCACTTCATGATAGATTGTGGATCTATATTACAAGACATAATTCAAGGTATCATTATTTCATGTTTCATGTTTCATGTCCTTATTTCATTGGTTCATCACAAGGTTTAATTACCTAAATGGGGTTTGACCAAGGCAAACCCCTATTTCCTAACAATCAACAAGTTTTTCCCTCTATATGCATGATTGAAGATCTAAGTGCCTTGGAGATTGAAAGATCTTTGAAGACTAAGTTACAAGATTAAAGAAAGTATTCCCAGTTGTCTCCTTGTTTGCAAGATCATGAAAAAGTCACCTATAGGTCACAAATTAGAGTTTCAAACCCATAAACAAAGCTTGGAAGGAAGAGAAAAGGTAGGAGATTATATTTTGGTCTTGACCCTCTTAAAAATTAGTGGGACTAATATGCCACTTGTGGTGTATGAATCCTAGTACTGCTATTTTCTAGGTTTTAGGAGATTTAGATCATGCATTGAAAGATTCTAGTTTTGGCACAGAAACCATAGTCTAGACTAAATCACCCAGACTAGTGTATGAGTCCCAGTGGGCATCAAACAACAAGATTACATGGTTTTGGAGCTTGTCCTAACCTCATTCAACTTGTTAATTTTCATTTCAGCTTTATTTCCTAGGTCATCTAGTTAGGTTTTACACATTACATTCATTTCTTGTCTTGCCAAGCCCTAGCTTGGTGGTGAGCCCTCTTATTATCTTTAATCACATCCTAAGACAACCTTGATCATATTTATTTCCTTTATTTCATCCTTGGATTGAGATTTATAGGGTTTCCTTGAATGAAACTAAGTGAAATAGGTCCTACTCTAGTGTGTTCCATCTCTTAAAAGGTGAAGTATGCTTATTTATGTCGTTTCAATATGAAATTTTGTTTCAATTTTCAAATACAAATGAATATGATGTAATTCTATGTAAACGATATGAAAAATGATTGATTTTTTTTGTAGTTTTCAAATTTAAAGAATGAAAATATGCAATCCTAAAAACCCTAGATGCAATGCAAGGTTAAATGCAAACTAGACACCCTAAATGAGACTCAATTCAATGCAAAGAAAGGCAAAATAATTCCTAATCTAAATCTCAGGTGAAATAGGACTCCAAAATTTAAAGAAAATGCAATGATCAAACTTAGGTTCACCATAATGAAAGAAAGAAAAATATGGGGTTTTTCTTAAATGTGGGGTTCACCAAAATGACAATAAATAACCCTATTTCTCTAATTTCTTTCAAAAAATGAGATCTAAACAATGAAGTGATTATCAACCAAAAGGTGAGTCAAATCAAGGTATGAATCATCAAATTTATCATTTATACAAGGATGGGGGTGTGAGTCAAATAGCACTTTGGGGAGAAAGATTAAAACCAATAAAGAAACTCCAAAATGCAAGTCATAAAATTTAAATGAAGGACAGTAATCAAAAGGTGGATCTGGAAAAGGGAAAACAATGTGTACCTTTCACCAAGCATCACCTTTTGAAGTTTAGTGAGGACTCATTCAACTTTGGCAAATGGGTCCTTGCTAGGGTTCCATAAAACTAGTTTCTCGGTTCTGTTTTCCTATGTCTACATTCCCAGATTCTTGATTCTCATTGTTGGACAACAAGAAATAAATTTTGTAGAATATTTTTTGTCATATGACAACTTTTTTTACAACTTTGACAACTTTGCAAATTTCTTCAATTTTTCTCTTCAAAAGATCTTCAACCACAAATCTACAATCACACATCAAAGAGAGAAAAATGTTGTTTGTCAGGTGAATGGGTGTTTTCCTTTGTCAAACCCTATTTTGGTAATTAAACCTTGAAATGAAATGAAACATGAAAGAATAAATGATGAATGAACAACTCTATGTAACAACTCGCCAAGCCTTATTTGAACCTTGGATTATACATTTTCAACTTTCCTAAATTGGCTTCAATGGATGTGGATCTTGATCATGAAACTTGTCTTGAAATAATTTCCTTGAACTCTACATCACCTTATTAGCTCAAACAACATGCACGATGTAATAAATATTTGACATGATGAAAGGAATCTTGATTGCTAAACAATAATCTTTAATAATCCTACCCTTGGATTCCTTAGAAATTCTCTTGAATGCTCTATTAATGCTCTTGTGAAATCTTAGGATGCTTGAATCAAACTTTCTAGGTTTCTTGAAAGTATTAGGATGAAACATTGTGAAATGACCTCTTATTTATACATATATTAACATTAATTCCTAAAATTCAAATATCACAAGTTGACATTGAATTATGGATTTCAAATCATTAAAATACTACCAAAAACCTATTTTAAAGGGGATCCTAGGACTAAGTGAGGACCCATTCACCTTATGGTGAATGGGTCCTAGGCCACTTACCTAGGACACACATTGCTCAATGTTAAACATTATGTTATGGTATTTATGAATGTTAGGTTTTACCCCTCAAAAATTGCAATTAATTAGGCATGGATTTAAATTAAAGGGGAAAATTAAGGAAAATTAACCTCAATTAATTAATGAAGTCCTAGATTAATGTGAAAGTGTAAAGGTACACCTTACAACACAAAAAATAAGGCACCATTAAGTCCATTTTATTTAAAAGCATCGTAAACTGAATGTGAATATGTAAAACATATTACAACACTAAATTAAGGCATAATTAAGCTCACTTAATTATTAATTATTTCCAAATTAAGTGTCAAAAGGGATACTTTTTCCTACACTACAACTATAAATAATATTAATTTTATATTATGAAATGGAGGAAAATAGGTGTTCGAGGGTTAAATTTTGGAATGATGGATAATGAGGTTTAATGGACCTATTTATCAATATTTCATCAGGAAATGAGATCCCCAAGATGAATTGACTAACAACCCTTAGGCAATCAACTCAAGGTGAGAATCTTCAAATTTCCTTATGACTGAAGGATGAGGGTCAAGGTCAAACAACACTTTGGGGAGAAGAACTAAAAATAGAAAATCAACTCTAAAATGAAATATAACACTTGAAACAACAATATTAAACTCAATATTTACATAACCAAAAAACCAAATGTAGATTTGAGAAGGGTAGAGATGTGTTTACCACTCACCAAAAGTTCTTTGAAAGCAGATTTGGGACTCATTCACCCGTGGGTGAATGGGTCCAAGTGTAGGTTTTTCCTATAAATTTCAGAAGTCTTTGGTGTAAATCTCTAACTTCTAATTTATCTAGGTTAAATGTCAGAAAGTCAAAAAATAGATTTGCAGGTGAGATTTCATGATTTGACAACTTTGACAACTTTTGCAACTTTGATAACTTTTCAATCTTTCACTTCAAAAGGTTTTCAATCCTTCTTCAACCTAAATCTGTAATCACACACACAAGAGAGAAAAATGTGTACTTTTGGGTGAATGGGAGTTTTCCTTGGTCAAACCCTGTTTTGGTAATCAAACCTTGAATTGAATTAATGAACGAAAGAGGGAATGAACAATGTTCAAACAAAGCTATGTTACCACTCAACAAAACCTTGAATGAAACCTTGATAATGGATATCTTAAAGGAGATCTGCAACTTGCATGAAATGGTTGAATTGGATGTGGATTTTAACACTTGAATCTTTCTCAAAATGATGCTTTGAGTGCTTGATTTGATCTTGAAACCTACATCACAATGTTACCTCTAAAAACATGCATGATGGAAGAAGACTTATACATGATTGATAACCCTTGATTGGTGTAATAAATCATTGATAAATTTTCCTTTGAATACTCTTGATCGTCAAATTTTATTTAAGAATTGAACACTTGAAAATCTAGGTGAAACTTAGTAAAATGACCTTGTATTTATAGGTGTGTATCCATAATTTCTTGAAATTTGAATAACACAAGCCAACATTGAAATAAAATTTTGGAGACTTAAAATACCAAGAAAAAGATATTTTAAATTTAGGTGCAAAGGCCTAGGAAGGATCCATTCACCCATGGGTGAATGGGTCCTAGGTCCCTATACTTGGAACACACATTGCTCATTATGAATTGTTATGTTTAGGTACTAATTATTGTCGGGTTTCCCCTTTTCAAAAATGTAATTTATTAGGCCTGTAAATGAATTAAAGGGCCAAATAAGGAATAACTAGGTTCATTTAAATTAAGAGGGCCCAAATAAATATGAAAATGTAAAGGGGTACATTTTACAACACTAAATTAAGGCATTATTAAGTCCATTTTAACTAGGAGGCCCCAAACAAGTAAGAAAATGTAAATGATATAATTTGCAACACTACATATTATAAAATTATGTTAAAGTGGATACAACACCTTTTCCCAACATTCTCCCACTTTTTGTATGTATTGTAAGGGGGAAAAATAAACTTGAAAATATCAAGGGAACAATCCTTATAGCTAGCATGTACCATCAAGAAATATAAGTTCTCAATGTACTCCATCAATGTACCTGTAAGAATAATTAAGTTGATCAACATCCCAAACATCTACCCTCTTATTCTCCATAATGCCAATGCAAAAAATATAAGATCCCATCCAAATAAATGTCATATTAATTATCATATAGAAGCATAAATCCTATCTCAAGTTGATATCCAAACACAAAAACTAAATTTAATGGTACACAAATAAGCATTATTAGTTGTTAGGAAATAATCACTATAGCTAGAGTAACAACCACAACTAGTTTCCAACATATCCAACTAACCATATCTCAAAAATAGGGTATACACATCATAATATGGAAACCTCAAGCCATCAAAATATCCAACCCAATCCACAATCACAATTCCACTATCTTGGAATTGTCGCTACATGGATAATGCCAAATGTAAAAAATGATCAAGGAATCCAAAGATACACCTGTATCATTCACATAGAAGGTATAATAAATATCATGTAGTACTAATGAAAATCCAAAAAAATATGAAAATCCTATAAATTGATCTGTTGAAATACAACTCTCATTATTAGTCTCTATAACTATCCCAATTTCTCAACACTCAACAAAGGAAAGAGATCAAGGAGCATCCATGTTTTCACTAAAAAAGAATGTACACTAATAAAAATTGACCACAAAAATAGTGATCACCATATCTCCACACAAACCTCAACTCCAATTTCATGTAATCGTAAACATTCAAGAAGAAACAATACCAAAGAGATAAATTGCAAACTAAAGCATGCAACATGTCCTTCTAGTGCTCAAGATGTGATAAGTATGATCTCCTTAATAAAAACTCAAAGATAAAAAGAATATCAACATCCAACCATAACCAATCTTTAAGCCTCTCAACCAAAGAGTATCAAACCAAAGAGTTCACTCCCAAAACCAATGGAATAAGCCCAAAATAAATTCTACACTCCAAATAAGCTCAAAAATCATTACATGAGAAGAGAAATAAAGAAACAACTCATGCAAGACAATCCTTAAATAAGCCCTGTAGAACTAGTATCATAGCTTAAGTCTCATTCTTATGAAAAATAAACCATGAAACAAAATACATCTAAAAACAAGGTAGGTAATACCATTTAAATGATTTATCATCAAGTGAACCAAGAGTGGGGAATCACAACGCTTCTCTAGGATAACTAAGTCACTGTGACTCACTCTAAAAATAATATCCTTTATATGCCCATGTTGAATTCACATCCAACCTAAGTGCAATATCCTTAGTCTTCATTCTAAAACCTCATCAAATATTATCCATCTCAACACATGATCTACAAAACTAGGCATCTCACAACCTTACCAAAAGTTGAAATACATGTACAATTGATAATCTCATACCAAATAAACTCCAATACAACACTGAGATTACCAAAATCTCACCAGATAAATGATCACACCATTCTTCAATCAAGTTATCTCAAATTACCACCAAAGATTCAATATTAAGAATCAAGAACTCTCCATGATGTCATGATCTACATCTCCTCGAAAGAATATCATATGTCCTAAGTGAACTTATCTACTCCTAAGATCACCTTTATCATGCCAACACTGTAACTAAAAATCAAGAGTACACCATGGTACAATAACAACCACCTTTTAAATAAGGATCACATTTCAAATTCATAAATCTTAACCAACAACTCACCATCTCTCTTTATCTATCCCTCTATCTCTATCTATTCACCTGTCTCCCCCTCTTTATATCTC
>VDFB02084492.1:0-17552 GCA_007258455.2 Sequoia sempervirens
CCAAACTATGATGAAACAATCTTAAAGTGCATGGGAAATTTTAATATTTTTTGTAGACCTACAAGTGGATATGGGATCCATTGAAAATAATGTCTCTCACTTTTTATCAACACTACACTATTTGATCATGGTAAATATTGAACATATTCTTACAAAAAGTTGTCATTTGAGAGCAATGTAAAGGTGCCAAGAGCCATATTTGTCATTCTATGTCTCATGGGACCAAAAAAATATGAAAAGACATAAAGTTATGTGGATTAATACTACGAGAACCCCAATTTTATTCCCTAAGTGTGTTGTGTTAGTGTAATTAATTAATTATTACACTAGCATAAGTTAACTAAGGTCTTACATTTAATTAATTAAGTCTTAGGTTGCATTATTAGATAAATCATTTAATAAATGGGATAATATTCCCTTCCTAGTTTGTGGGATAAGATTCCTTCTAGAACTTATCTCAACATTTAATAATCATGTAGATAGGGTTCACATGTTGTTAGATCATGACACATGGCAACATCTCATGCATCTTAGGTTTTCATTCTTGCCTATATAATCAGGCATCTTGTTCATTTGTAACATATCATATCAATCATATTATCAATATAGAATCTTTAATCAACATTCCATAGTTGCAACACTTCTCTTTGTGGTTGATTATCTTTCATGGCTAAAGTCCTTCATTGAAGATTTCAGAACTTCAGGGGTTGTGCATCCATAATCTCAACATGGTATCAGAGCTAGTCCATTGAAACATCAACCCTTGATCTAAGAAGTTGGAGTGGAAGATTCTTGTAGGCTAGTTGGTTCTACCCAAGAGCCAAGCTGATTTCTGGTGCAGATCAGGCTCTCTCTGACCTCTATTGCGTCTAGAAGGCCTCAAAACCCATAGATCGCCTATTCATTTGCCAAAATCAGAGTAATTTCAACCGGGAGCCTTTGAGGTACAATCTAGGGTTTTCATTTTTTGTACAAATCCGTACACATTTGTAGAAAAAAAATCTCCCTTTAAGTCCTCCATCAAGGAAATTTTTTTTTAGAAAAATCAAAAAAAAAATTTGGCTATTATTGGGCAATTTTTTCTATAGTATTGGCAAAAATTTCATTCTCTGCGGGTGACCTACAATTTAATATACAGTCGGCATCATTATTTTTCCCGTGGCTATAGTTTGATTTCCATCGACATTCACATTTCAATCGACATTTGATTTTTATTTTATTTTTGAATTGCAAACATTTTCAATATTCAAAAAAATTTGAAGTCGACCGCTTGCAGAATTCTGTCGGCCCTGTCACATTGGTGACCTTAGCCGACATCATCTGTCAGCCCCCGCTCCCATCCACCATCCCGGAGTTCGTTCCCGGCCACTAGCGATCGTCCGTTCATTGTCGAGGCCATCGGCGACTGCCCATTCACCGTCGAGGCCACCGACCAAAGTCTGGAGCCCCTTTGCCGACGCCCCTAGTTCTATCCGTGACCGGGGCTAACTCCATCCTCTAGGTGGTGTATTCTTCGCCGAAAGCGCCACCGATTATGTCGCCGACAAGCCACTCCGCCACTGCTTATCCAGCAGTGCTTTTTTTTTAAACTGCCAGCTAGCCCCTCAGTCATATCAGTGATTGGGTGCCAATTTTTTTTTCCCTAAGGTGCTTGATTCTTGCACCTATTTAGCCAGTTGAATTCAAATTGCATTTTTCTTCCGAAGGCCATATCTTCGCGCCACGGTATCAAATTTTCACAAATGAATACTGACGGAAAGAGAATTCAGAGCACTATCCATTGGTGCCATCTATTTTGTAGTATTTGTCTACTATAAATTTCTCAAGTCAACTGAAGTCAACCCTCCACTTTGGACTCAACTGCCAATATCTTTGCATCAAATTGTCAGATTTCGATGATTCCAGCGACATTTGGGAGATATTTCAAGTGCTTTTTTCCATCATTCCACTCACTTTCTTTGGTTTTAGCTCCAAGTATCTTCTATTGGTTTTTTGCAATTTGGTGCATTTTCCTGATTCCTGAGACATCCTGAAGCTTCAAGAAGAATTTCTTGATCTCAGAGGCATATTTTCAGTTGTATATCTCTTTGGAAGTCTTTCTTTTTTGTTGAAGGTCAGTGTCTTTGATTTTTGTGGAGAAATTTCATTATGGGGCTTGCATATTACTCTCCTTCTTTGGTTATCTTGCACAAGGGTAACTATTAGCAATGGCAGGATGGGATCTGCCACCATCTCCAATCACTTGATCTATTGCCTCATCTTTTTGGTATAGTTCCTCATCCAAGTGAAGGTATTCATGAACTTGCTTGGAGTTGTAGCAGGTACACTATTTTGGAGATCATTTCTATGCAAGTTGATTCTGATGTTTTGAATGCTATTGATCATTGTGATTTTCCTCACATTCTTTGGATTAAGCTTTGGGAGATCTATGGAGATTCAGACACTCCACTATTCCCCGATGGTCAAGATTTAGATTTTCATTCCTCAGATCAGGTTCCCTATGATGATATTGTTGTGTAGGAAGTTGATTGCCTTGATCTTTCCAAAGAGGTTGACAAGGTAGCTTCAGGTGCTTCTTCTTCATCAAAGATAGTTGGTATCCCTTCACATTCAGTGATTCCTTGTCCAGATTCATTGATTGAGGCTTCCACTATCTCTATCCATCAGGACACCTTTTGTTTTCCAGACTTGATATCACATGATGGCTTCATTTCAGGTATCACTGACTTGGCTACTTCTATAGGTTTGGAGGAAATTCTTGAGGGGATATCACTCCTCTATTCAGATCACCCCTTGGAGAGTTTTCTTGAGTCTCCACATCCCTTTGTCTCAACCTTGATTGGGGATCCAGAGACTATCTTGGAGGCACTTGGTTTCTCTGTAGAGATTTCATATATGAGCCTTCTTCCCTGTTATTCCATTCAGGTCTTGAGGTTTCTTCAGCATCTACCATTGGATTTTCTTCAGACTTCTTTCAGTAGTTTTGAGGACACTTCATTCAGGGGGGGCCATCAAGTATCCATCACATCCATCATATCCATCTCACTATCTTTGGATATTGTTCAACATCAGTTTTTGCATCGTCCTGGTTTGTCACCCTCTTCATTGATTGTGGAATCTTCATCATCATGCAAGGAGACATTTGAGTAGATTTTAGAGACACCATTGACATCCACATTCATCCTTCCTTCCTTCAATTCCTATCCGGAATGGGAAGCATCTCTCCACTTGTAGTTGGTTTTGTTTCTTCTGAAAGAGAGACAAGTTGTTTGTCGACATTGGATCATGTTCTATCTTCAGACACTTACCATTTTTGCAAGTGATATCATCTTCTGGGGGGATATATTGTCTCTCTCTTTCCTCCCTATGGGGGGGCTTTTGATTGTATTGTATCCATGTGACGGATGGTGTACTTGGGGGGTATTTGGGAGTCCTCCATCCTTCCCATTCTCACATTTTTTCTTTTTCATCTCCTTTTTTGGAGAGGGTTTTTGTTCCCACTGGGTTTTCCCCTTTTCTCCGGTTATGGGAGATTTTTTGCATCTTCATGTACATGGGTACCTAACATGGCCTCATAGCCGAGACCCATCATCATCATCATCTTTTTGCATAATCATTGCATTTTCCTCCCTAAGTTGAACTTATGGGGGGGTTTTAGTGTAATTAATTAATTATTACACTAGCATAAGTTAACTTAGGTCTTGCATTTAATTAATTAAGTCCTAGGTTACATTATTAGATAAATCATTTAATAAATGGGATAATATTCCCTTCCTAGTTTGTGGGATAAGATTCCTTCTAGAACTTATCTCAACATTTAATAATCATCTAGATAGGGCTCACATGTTGTTAGATCATGACACATGGCAACATCTCATGCATCTTAGGTTTTCATTCTTGCCTATATAATCAGGCATCTTGTTCATTTGTAACATATCATATCAATCATATTATCAATATAGAATCTTTAATCAGCATTCCATAGTTGCAACACTTCTCTTTGTGGTTGATTATCTTTCATGGCTAAAGTCCTTCATTGAAGATTTCGGAGCTTCAGGGGCTATGCATCCATAATCTCAACATGTTGATCTCTTTAAGCTTCATAATTCTAACAAGATCTTTTAAGAGACCTAAGAGAAAAGAATTGTCAAACTATGATGGAGTAGTTCTCAAAGTTCATGGGTCTTATGAAGGTTTTGTATAGATCTATACATGGATGTGGAGTATATAAAAACAACTTGTCTTATTTATTTCAAATCCATATTGTTTGACTATGGCAAGATCAAACATATTCTTAAGAAAACCATCATTTGAGAGTAATACAATGGTGTCAAGAGCCTTATTTTGTATTCTAAACCTCATGAAGATAAAGAAATTGTGCCAACATGTTGGCGTGGGTAGGTGAATGATAGGAAAGGCCCCATTTTTCCCAAAGTGTGCAAATACCTCCATGTTATATGGTTTCGGGAAGGTCTTAAGAGCTTTGAGAGAAAAACTACCAAAATATGACATAGTAGTTATCAGAGTTTTTGGGGCATACAAATGTTTTGTCTATACATATAGGTGAATGTGGAGTCCCTCCAAAATAACCTCTCTCAGTTTTTATCAACCCCACACCATTTGACCATAGCAATATTAAAAAAATTCTTATAAAAAGTGTCATTTGAGAGAAGTGTAAAGGTGTTGAGAGCCATATTTTCCATTTTATGTCTTGTGGGGCCAAGCCAACTATGCCAACATGTCACAGTGGGTATTTTAATTATAGTTGAGGCCCCATTTCATTCCTTATATGTGTCAATTCCCGTGAACTACAAGGTTCTAGTAAGGTCTCTTAAGAGCCATAAGAGCAAAAATTTACCAATTTTTTTCCTACCTATTCTATCAATCCTTAGCACCTATGAATGTCTCATCTGCACATAAAAGTGGATGAGAAGTCCCTCTATAGTACCATATCTCAAATTTTTCAACTCTAAATTGTTTGACTATGTCAAATTATAAATGCATTCTTGCAAAATACTTCATTTGAGAGCAATGTATAGGTGCCGGTAGGTGTTTTTCATTCTTTTGCACCTCTTGGGACCAATTCGACTATACTATTACATTGGTATGTGTAGGTGAATGCTAATATAGGCCTTGCTTTATTCTATAGGCATTTGAATCATTCTGGGCTACATTGCATTAAGACAACCTCTTAAGAGCACTAAAAGGAAAAAGTTTCCAAATTTGTGGCACCTACAAATGTCTCATTTGTACCTATAAGTGGATGTTGAGCCCCTCTACAATAAAATTTTTTGTTACTTACTTATACTTTGGCCATACCAACAATGAATGAATTCTTACAAAATTCTTCATTTTGAGATCAATGTAAAGGTACCTATAGGAATTTTTTATTCTTGCACACCTTATGCAAATGAATCCACTAAGCTATCACATTGATATGGGTGAGTGAATATTACTAGAGGCCTTGGTTCATTCTATAGGTCTAATGTTTCCAATGTTTTTCCTATCCATTCTCTCAATTTATGGGACCTTCAAATGTCTCATTTACACGTATAGGTTTATGTAGAGTCCCTCTACAACAACCTATCTCAAATTTTCAACTCCAAACCATTTTAACATGCTAACAATGAATGAATTCTTTCAAAATGTCTCATTTGAGATTAGAATATAGGTTCCAATATGATTTTTTGTTCTTCTACACCTCATGGGATCAAATCGACTACACTAGCATATTAAACTGGGTGGGTGAATGCTAGTAGAGGACTCAATTCATTACATAGGAATTTAAACCCATTCAAGATACATTTCATCAATGTAGTATCTTAAGAGCCTTAAGATAAAATAAGTTACCAAAATTTCATCTACTTATTCTATCGATATGTGGCACCTACAAATATCTCATTTGCACTTACTTGTGGACATTGCTTTCCTGTATAGTACCTTATCTCAAATTTTTTAACTCCAAACCATTTGACTTTGCCAATGATGAATTAATTCTTGTAATATGCCTGATTTGAGAGTACTTTAAAGGTTCTAGTAGGAATTTTTTGTTCTTCTGCACCTTGTGGGACCAAACTAACTACACTAGCACATTGAGGTGGGTAGATGAATGCTACTAGAGGCCTCAATTATTACATAGGTCTTTGGATCTTTCCAAGCTAAATTTCACAAGTTCCTTAATATCCCTAAGAGGAAAAATCTACCATGTTTACACCTACAAGTGGATGTAAAGTCCTACCATAGTGCCCTATTTTAATTCTTTTAACTCCAAACCACTTGACCATGCCAACAATGAATGATGTTTTAAAAATTTCCTTATTTGAAAGTAGTGTAAAGAATATAATAGGAATTTTTTGTTCTTCCAAACCTTGTGGGATCGAACTAACTATGCTAGCATATTAGGGTGGGTGGATGAATGCTATTAGAGGCCTCAATTTTCTTGTAATATATAGATCCTTTCAGGTTGTGTTTCACCATGAAATTGAGATGACAATATCAACCCTTGATGCTATCATGAACATGAATTACCTAAGAATGTAATTATGAATACCAAATTTCATTGATATGGCTCATTAAAAACCTACAAAATTCCTAGAGGTTAATGAAATGAAATAAACTATATACATATGGAGTAATGACTAAGATAGGGCTATCATAAATGGGTGAAATAAGATTACCCACTTATCTTTTGGGTGTCTTAAACCACTTTGTGCATCCCTATCACCATTCTCATCTAGGTTATTAATGTTCTAGGTGGTTTTTCATGAGACCCTTTAGTTTCCCTAACCCATAATGAAGATTCTTATCTTTAAGGAGATAAAATATATATCCTTAATTTATTTTTTTGAATCAATTTATACATAAATTGAAGATAGAAAATAATATATTTTAAATAAAAAATCTATAAATCTATTAGTTCAAAGTCTTGAGATTTTAAAATCCTTAAAAATGTTTAAGAATACTTGAGCATAGTAAATGTTGTAAAATTATTAATTCAAAGAATTTAGGTTTTAAACTCCTAAAAAATGTTCTCTCCATATTCAAAACTATCCTTATACTTGTTGAGTTTATTTTAGAAAATCTCATGAATAATAAGTAAAAGAGGATATAAATAGAATCTCTCTCTCTCTCTCACGCACACATGCAAATATGGGACATGTTGAGCATGATATTTCACTTTTGAAAATCCTATGAATAATAAGTAAAAGAAGATGCAAATAGAATGTTTCTCTCTCACACACACAAAAATATGGGACATGTTGAAAAATCATATCTCATCTTACGTGGACTACCTTGTTCATATGATTGATAAGAAATAATGGCATGTCTATTCTTAAATGCACAAATATTTCATCATATGGTTCGAATATCAAAGTATTTTACAATCACTTAGCATAAGAAGCCTTAAACTATCCTTCACCAAGTTTATTTCAAAGTATTAGGACGAATCCAATAACCACGACTTGATAAACCAAAAGATACTTATGTAAAATAATTTATTTTTTGGATTCATATTTGGAATAGAAAGTTTCAATTCATATACCATCCTCCACATGTAGGATGTTTATTGGAACTCATGTTTGAGAATTAATGAATTCAATTTTGAATCCCCAAAATCTCCAATAGAGCTTTAATTATTACAATATGTAGTTTATAAGGCGAGTTCATGTATATGATTAAATAATCTTCATAATCGACCAAAATTAAGGTGTCTACAAAGAGTAATTTGTAGGGAAGTTCACATCCATGTGAATGAACTCTAAGATCTAGAAACTTTAAATAGGATTCTCTCCTGGCGAATGAGATAGAAAACATCACTAATAATCATAAGATAGTTAAAATATTAGAGTTCATTCACATAGATGAGATAACCCTATTTAAGGGTTTGTAGGTCAGATTTAATGTGATATCACCCAATCTAATAAAAAAATGAAACTTGAAAGCATTATTGATGAAGAATAATTACTAGGCTATTGATTTTTTATTCTTCTACTATTGATTTTTTTATTCTTCTAATTAAAATTAATAAATAAATTTTTTTGTACAATATTTTTGAAGTACCTCTTTTCTACACATAGTAGTATGGAATTTTAATGGTTTCCTTGATAGGATTTATTTTTAATATTTTTCATACACTATACCATAGACAAGAATTGCATGTGCAATTCCAAAAATAAATAATTAATTGTTGTAAATGGAATTTCTTTTAGGGATATGTTGAAATTTCTAAAGCCTATGCTAAAATATGATGCCATAGTTTCCAACAAATGGTTGTAGGAGATTGATGTTTGAGGAAATAAAGGATTGGGCTAGTCAAGACACAAACTTTCCAAAACTAAAGAGTGTTTCAAAACACACACATAGCTACACACATGATAGAAAAAAGTAACAATTTTGATGTGTAATTTATTTCTTAATAAATTTTCTACACCTATATTCTACACCCAAGTTCCCTTGTTACTCTTGATTCTAGAAAAAATATGATTTTGAATTATGAGGACTTAATTATTGTGATCATTCTATGAAATAATTTTTTACAAGATTAGGTTGGAGGATATTTTTACATGGAACCATACCTAATATGTGTGGTTTTTATGATGATTAAGTTTACTCCTTTTTTAACCAATTGCAAGCTAGGTTCCAAGATCTTAGTCCACATGAATTTCAATGAGCTACATATAAATGAGTGTGAGGATGAAATTATGACTATTAGTGATAGTTTTTATCTCATTCTTCATGACATAATCCATAAAAAATGACTTTTCTTAGAATGCATCATGTCTTATCCAAGGAGTTAAAGGATACGAATATTTTAAAATGGTAGATACATGATAGATATAATATCATTGTAGTGGAGGGAGATTTCTAAGATTCATAGTAATCACTAAGGCACATGTTGCCTTAAAAATTGCTACATGTGAAATCTCTTCTCAGTTATCAAATATGGTGGCTTTAATGTTAAGTTTGAAAAAAATGGACATCATTGTCTCCACTCCATTTCATCTAAGAGGAATTTTTTTCATTAAATCCATTGGGTTTAGTCAGTTACTTGGAAAAGAAACATAGAGATAGGAATCAATTATGAATTACCACTAATGCTTATTGGTTCTTAAGAAGTGATAGGTAGGGTGTAACGTACCCCAAAGTTTACCCTATTGATTTCACCTAAGTTTTAATGCAAATGGTGAAAAGATCAAGTTCACAATACATAAAAATAAAATTTTCCTTTTTATTAACACATTGCACATTTGAAATAAACCCATTCTAGATTGCATAAATAAATAAAATAAAATAACATAATCCCAAGTAATGAATTCATCTTTCATGTACATTTTCCAAATAGATTCAAGATCATAATTACAAATCATAGCTTACAAGAGATTACATTGCTTTCAAGACCTTAATGGTACAAGACTACAATGGTCAAGTTGTTTGCAAATGTTGCACATATCTTCATCTTCTTCTATTTCACAAGCTTCAGCTACCAACTACATGAGGGAGAGAATCACCCAAGTGATTTTCTATCAACCATGGACTTAATGTAGTCCCACACACATCTTCCTAACCGGTAAGATGGCCCTACCCTTAAACAAATATTTTGGTATGGAAAACCTCTAATATAATGCTTACCTAAGCATGGTGTTGTTTCCTACATAACTAGTGATGCCATACACTAGATACTCACCTAGCATACATGAAACTCCCTACTAGCTATGCAATATTGACTTGTTGAGACCAAAGAGTGTGTGTGTGTCCTTTCCTTCCCTCCACTCTTCCTCCCTCCATCCCTCCACCCTCCCTTCTTCCATCCCCCTCCCTTCATTCCATTATCCCTCCCTCCCTCTGATCCCTCCTCTCCACTCCACTACCACTCCTTCCTCGGCTCCTCCTCTGCCCCCCCACCCCGCCATGGTTCCCACACCATCCATAATAAATGTCATCGTCAATAAATAATGCGCATCATCGCATCATCATCATAATAGTCTCGATATTGATCATCATCATCATCGTCACTGTCATGTTTCATCATCATCATCATCACCATCATCGCGTAAATATCATCATCATCGCGGGCGATCAACGATCATCGGCATGCATCGCTCGTGGCAATGAACATCGTCAATAGTTTCTTGATGTTTAATGGTAAATAAATAAAGGTCGCGTAATGGGATCTGTAAATAATAATGCGTGTTTGTCATGCCGTCATCTGATGCATCGCTGTCGATCATCATCATCCCCACTCCCCTCTCTCTACCTCTCCCTCCCTCTCTCTCCCCTCTCTCCCCCTCTCCCTCTCCCCCTCTCTCCTCCCCTCTCCCCCCCTCTATCCATCATCATCTCCCACTACCACTCCCTCCCCCTCTCTCTCTCACTATCACTCCCACTCCCCCTCCCTCTACCTCACCCTCTCCCACTAACACTCACACTCCCTCTTGTTGGAAACACAAGGGCAGACAACTGAGAGGGGGGGGTGAATCAGTTGTCTCAAAAATTAAATTGATTAACCTTATTCTTAGATCTAACAAATAAACATGAAAGAATAAATCACCACCACATCAGAAACACACATAACACCACTATTTTTACATGGAAACCTTGTTAGGGGAAAAAACATGATGGAGGTTAGTCCACAAGATTATACCCTGTTAAAATTATAAAAGAAATATGAATGGGGAATGCACATGCATTTAGGCACACTGCCTAGAGCTCATTGCTCAAATACAACAGGGCTTACTATCCAAAGGAAGACACACTGTCTTACATAAACATTCAAATTACATCCACAAGATTTTTAACTAAGAAAATAACATTTGCTAATGCCTAATTACAGTTCTGGTTAAGCACAAAAACATTTGCTCACTTGCTCACTCTTCTTCACACTTTGCTTCTGCCTTCGAAAGATTAGAACATTATTCACACACATTCACACCATTCCTTCAAATGGTAGAAACAATCGCTTATATATATCCATGACTAAGAATAACATCAATTGCATGTCGGCTTCAACAAGATACTAAAATGTGTACAAACTGTCGGCCCAAAACATAAATAATTTACAATGTGAATCAACCAATGTTGGCCACAACATAGTAAGGACCCAAAAAAAAAATCCTCAAACACAAAACACCTCAAACAATTATGCCTCGAAGGTCCACAACACGCTACAATCACCCTGTCGGCCATGATCATGAAAAACATGAACACGTAAAGGAAAATCATCGATTGCAAGCACAATGATCAATGCAGACATGCAAAAAAGATAGAGCATGATCTAGAACCATCCACGAGCATCATGAATCACTATAGAAGCATCCAAAACAACTCATCTTACTAGAATCACATTATCTTCTATCAGGAACACCAACTGAAGCAACAGAAAAGCTATCAAAACACAGACACTCATAACTCGATCAAATCTTCATGAGAATCTTTGAAAATTAATGTGGAAAAACTAGATATACTCAAAAACAAACCCTTTAATCCACAACCTCTTATCATCAATATACTGAGCTAGCCAATAGCATGAACTTCACTACATCACTGATAACCTGCAACTTATTTTATTACAATTTTCTCAATATCCTTGACATATAGAGCCTTAAAGACATTAATGCCAATAGTGTTGACATCAATGACAACTACATATCAGTAGCATCCAACAATATCCCCCTTTGGCATTGATGGCAACACATGATGTGAAAACCACCATCAACACAACTATCTCTTAGCACTTCCCCCCCCTTAGATTTTGACTCTTCTCCCTAGATAATTCATAGTTTTTCACATGACTCTTCTCCCCCTTTGACATAAATGACAAATATAATGTGTATCTTTCTCCACATAAGCTCTAAACCACATTTTCGAACATCTGACTACTCCCCCTGAGTAGCAGCCACCACAACATCAATCTGGATCATAAGATATGACTATGAAATGCACAAACTAATGCAAGTCAATGCATCTTAGTTCTAATTAGGAGGGGAAATCACCTCTAGCTTCCCTCTGAGATACTCAAAAGTGTCCTTAGGAAAGGGCTTGGTAAAGATATCTGAAATTTATTCCTTAGTGGGCACATACTCCAATTTTACTTCATTTTCACTTAACTTCTCTCTGAAAAAGTGAAACTTGATAGATATATGCTTGGTTTTTGAATGCATCGCCGGATTCTTAGAAATGTTAATTGCACTTGAATTATCATAGAATATAGCAATAGGCTCATCATACAAAACTCTAATATCTTTCAACATCTGCTTCATCCACAATACTTGAGTACAATTGTTAGTAGCAACAATGTATTATGCCTCTATAGTAGATAAAGAAATGACATTCTACTTCTTACTTAACCATGAAATCAACTTCTTTCCCAAGAAAAATGCACCATGACTGGTACTCTTTTTGTCATTCACATCTCCTACCCAATCAGCATCAGTAAAATCACTCAAAGTAAGGTCATCTTCTTTAGGATACTATAGGCCAAAATCAATTATTCCCTTCAAGTATCTGAAAATCCTCTTCACAGCTGTCACATGAGATTCCTTACGATCAGCTTGAAATCTTGCAACAATGCATATGACATTCATGATATCAGGTCTAGTTTGCGTCAAATAGAGCAATCCACCAATCATCAATCTATATCTAGTCTGATTTGCTTTAGGTGTATCATCATCTTGTGTCAACTTACATCTGATCACCATAGGTGTACCAATCGGCTTTGAATATTCCATACCAAACTTCTTTAGCAATTCTTTCACATACTTGGACTGAGATATAAATATCCCTTTATCTAGCTGAGTGATTTGAAATCCCAAAAATAATTTCATTTCTCCAATCATAGACATCTCAAACTCACTTTGCATCTCATCAGCAAACTTCATGCACAAACTATCATCTCCTCCAAAAATGATATCATCAACAAAGACTTCAACAATCAAATCTTTATCATGATCAATCTTGAAATACAAATTACTATCAACAACACCTTTATTAAATCCAAGCTTCAACAAATACTTTTCCAATTTAGCATACCATGCTCTTGGGGCTTGCTTTAGTCCATATAGTGCTTTCTTCAACCAACAAACCATATCTCCCTAATCAGTCAATTGAAATCCATTAGGTTTCTCAACATACACTTCTTCTAGTTCACCATTTAGAAATGTTGGCTTGGCATCCATCTAATAAACCTTGAAGTTTTTGTAAGTAGCATAAGCAAGAAATAGTCTCACAGCTTCAATCCTAGCAACAAGGGAGAAAGTTTCTTCAAAGTCAATTCCTTCCATCTGAGAATATCCTTTACACACAAGTCTTGATTTGTTTCTAACAACTTCACCTTTCTCATTCAGTTTATTTCTAAAGACCCATTTAGTTCCAATTACATTTTTTTCCTTAGGTCTAGGAACAAGAATCCATGTATCATTCTTCTCAATTTGCAGTAGCTCCTCTTTCATTGCTTCCACCCAGTGTTCATCTTTGCATGCTTCATTGACACTATTAGGCTCAATCTTTGAGATCAAACAGTATTCTTCTGCAATTCTTCTATTAGTTTGAACTCCTTTGTTCTTGTCACCAATAACCTGATCTTCTTAATGATTTAGTCTTGCATACCTTAGAGTCTTAGGATGTTCTTGAACTTTAGGCTCTTATGATCTCTCTTCTGCATTTTCACTAGTTCCTACCTCTTGATTTTCCTAATTCATTGGAATGATCTGAACTTGATTTTGAGTCTAAACTTTATTTCCTTTATTTGAGCTATCATTTTGATCATCTGAATCATATCCAAAGTTTTGGATGGTCTGACTGTGTCTTCATCAACCTTGACATTAGCACTTTCAACTACTTACCTCAATCTCTTAGTGTAGCACCAGTAGGCCTTACTTTTAGTAGAATAACCAAGAAAAATTCCTTCATCACTTCTAGCATCAAACTTTCCTATATCTTCATCTCTTTTGATAAAGCATCTACTCCCAAAGATTTTAAAGTATCTAACAGTAAGCTTATGACCATACCATAGCTCATAAGGAGTCTTACCAGTATCACCTTTGACTTGTACCCTATTGAGAGTGTAAACAACATTACTCACAGCTTCTCTCTAGTAGATATGAGAAACATTTCCTTCCAGCATCATAGTCCTAGCAGCTTCTTCAATTGTCCTATTCTTCCTTTCCACAAATCCATTTTGTTGAGGGGTCCACGGGGCAGATAATTGTCTCTTTATCCCATGATCTTCACAAAAAAGAATTAAACTCATTGGAAGTGAATTCACCACCTCTATCTGATCTTAGAAATTTACTATTTAAACTTGTCTCTATCTCAACCATAGCCTTGAAAATCTTGAATTTCTCTAGAGCTTCAGATTTTTCCCTTAGGAAAGTAACCCACATCATTCTAGAATAATCATCAATAAATAACATGAAATACCTATATCCTTGTAAACTTCTGACTCTAGAAGGACCACACAAATCAATATGCACAAGCTCCAACACTTCATTTGAACAATGTTGTTTGCTCCAAAATGAAATTCTAGTTTGCTTCCCTAACTAACATTCCTTGCATATGGCGTTAGTAGGTTTTATCAACTTAGGAAGATCTCTTAGTACCTGAGTAGAACTTATCTTGATAATATTGTTAAAGTTCATATGACACATTCTCCTATGCCACAACCAACTTTCATCAACTTGAGCAATCAGCCAACTTTTACTAGTAGCATTCAGGTGAAATATATTACCTTTTGTTTTTGTACCTGATGCAATCACATTTCCAGAACTCCCCAATATTCTGCACTTTCCATTCTTGAATTGAAGATTGTGTCCCTTGTCAACCATCTTTCCAACACTTAAGAGATTATGCTTAAAACCTTCCACATATAGAAAATCATCAGTATTATGCTTACCATCAAGAGAAATGGATCCTCTGCCAACAATTACACTAGCTTTGTCATCACCAAATCTTACAACACCACCATAATACTTTTCCAAGATCGAAAATTTACTTTTGTCACCTATCATGTGATGAGAGAATCTGTTGTCAATCACCCATCAATCTTTTTCTTCAGCTCTAGCAGCTAGGGATTTCTCCACGTTTGTGTAACTAGCACATTCAGTAGGCACCGAATCATTTTCCTTGATAGCAATAAATACCCATTCATCCTCACTTGCATTCCCTTTATCAAATTCATCATTTGTCACACCTTCATCAACAACACAATAACACTTTGTTTGAAATCTAGGCTTGCTAGGTCTTGGCTTAGGGACTCTTTCTAGACACCTTGATGCAAAATGACCTATCTTATTGCAAGAAAAACATTTAATACGCAATTTTCCTTTATACTTACCTTCTCCTCTGGCTTCCCTTTTGACAATGAGTGCTTCAAGCTCATCTAGTTTTCTTCTTCTTCAATCTCTCTCATTTCCTCCTCATACTTGAATATTTTTCTAGAAGAAATTTCTCCCGGATCATATCTTTGCTTATCTTTTTCAGAAGTAGTAGTTTTGAATGTATATTTTTTCTTACAAAGAGCATCACCAAACTCACTTAACTCAAAAGCAGTAAGCTTACCAATCAACATGTCTCTAGTAACATTTGTGTGCAGTAGGAAAATATCTGAGCACTTTAGCAACAATCTATGATTCTTCCAATGTTCCACCAGCACATCTGATACTACACACAAGTTCATTCACTCTTTGCATAAAAGAAGTAATATTCTCATCATCACCCATTCTCAACATTTCATATTTCCCTTTCAAACTTTGCAACTTAGCAATCTTCACATGTGCATCATCTTCATACAAAGTTTCCAACTTTTTCCAAATCTCATAGGTGACTCCATAACATTTTTCATCTTGGAATTAGTCAGAGCACTCAACAATGCTTCCTTAGCCTTGATATTGTACTCGACATCCTTAATCTCAACAACAATAGAAGGACCATTCTGTGAGATGATATACCTATTTCTTGTAATGTTCCAGTAGGGTTCACCAATGCATCTCAGGTGACACTCCATTCGATTCTTCCACAGAGAATAATTAGTTCCATCAAATCTTGGACTATCCTTCTTATATGTCACCATCTTAGATCACCTCAAGCTATTAAATATCTTCCAAGGAACCTACTCTAATACCAATTGTTGGCAACGCAAGGGCAAACAACTAAGAGGGGGGGTGAATCAGTTGTCTCAAAAATTAAACTTATTAATCTTATTCTCAGATCTGACAAATAAAAATGAAAGCATAAATCACCACCACATCAGAAACACACATAACACCATGATTTTTACATGGTAACACTATTAAGGGAAAAACCACGGTGGAGGTTAGTCCACAAGATTATACCCTATTAAAAGTATAAAATAAATATGAATGGGGAATGCACATGCATTCAGGCACACTGCCTAAAGCTCACTGCTCAAATGCAACAAGGCTTACTGCCCAAAGGAAGACACACTATCTTACAGAAACATTCAGATTACATCCACAAGATTTTGAACTAATAAAATAGCATCTGATAATGCCTAATTACAATTTCGGTTAAGTACAAAAACATCTGCTCACTCACTCACTCTTATTCACACTCAACTTCTTCCTTCGAAAGATTAGAACATTATTCACACACAGGACTCACACATCACTCGTACAAATTCACACCATGCCTTCAAATGGTAGAAACAATCACTTATATATATCCATGACTAAGAATAACATCAATTGCATGTTGGCTTCAACAAGATAATAAAATGTGTACAAACTATTGGCCCAAAACATAAATAATTTACAATTCGAATCAACCAATGTTGGCCACAAAATAGTAAGGACCCAAAAAAAAATCCTCAAACACAAAACACCTCAAACAATTATGCCTCGAAGGTCCACAACATGCTACAATCACCTTGTCGGCCATGATCATGAAAAACATGAACACGCAAAGAAAAATCACCGATCGCAAGCACAACTATCAATGCAAACATGCAACAAAGATAGAGCATGATTTAGAAACATCCACGAGCATCATGAAGCACCATAGAAGCATCCACAACAACTCATCTTACTAGAATCACATTATCTTCTATCAAGAACACCAATTGAAGCAACATAAAAACTATCAAAACACAAACACTCATAACTCGATCAAATCTTCATGCGGATCTCTGAAACTTAATGTGGATAAAATAGATATAGTCAACAAAAAACCCTTTAATCCAAAACCTCTTATCATCAATATACTGAGCTAGCCAACAACATGAACTTCAATGCATCATTGACAACCTATAACTTATGTTATTACAATTTTCTCAATATCCTTGACATATACATCCTTAGAGACATTAATGTCAATAGTGTTGACATCAATGACAACCACATATCAACAACATCCAACACCTCTCCCTCTCCATCTTCCTTTGTCCAACCCTTTATCCCCACTCTCTCCCTCCCACTCTCCCTCTCCCTCTCCCTCTGCCTATCCATCTCCCTCTCTCTCCCACTCACACTCCCTCACCCTCCCCCTCTCTCTCCCCTCTCTTCCCCTCTCCCCCCTTTATCCCTCATCATCTCCCACTAACA
>VDFB02084493.1:0-19077 GCA_007258455.2 Sequoia sempervirens
TTATTTAAGGGAAGTAAATTGTGTATCCTGAGGAGTTCCATGAGGGAGAACCTGATAAAGGAAAAGCATAGTGGGGGAATGGCAGGACATTTTGGTGGGGATAAGACCATTGCCATTATCAGTGAGCATTATTATTGGCCTCAGTTGTCACAGGATGTGAAGAAGTTTGTACAAAGCTGCAGGGTATGTCAGATGGCTAAAGGAGTGAGCCAGAATACATGCTTATATCAGCCCTTACCTGTACTAGAGAGGCCATGGAAGGATATAAGTATGGACTTTTTTCTTGGTTTGCCAAGGAAACAACAAGGGAATGATTCAGTCTTTGTGGTGGTTGATAGATTTTCGAAGAAACATTTCATTCCATGTTAGAAGACCCATGATGCAGTCCATATTGCTGACTTGTTCTTCAAAGAGGCAGTGAGGCTACATGGTCTGCCAAAGAGTATTGTTTCAGATCGTGACACCAAATTTGTGGGGTACTTTTGGAGGACCTTGTGGAAGAAGTTGAAGACAAAGTTGAAGTTCAATTTTGCACACCATCCACAAACAGATGGGCAGACAGAGGTTGTTAACAAGAGTCTGGGTAACGTACTGAGATGTTTGGTAGGAGATAAACCCAAGGGATGGGACTTGATCTTACCCCAGGTAGAATTTTCTTACAACAATTCTGTCAATAGAAGCACTGGTAGATCACCGTTCCAGATTGTGTATGGAGGTAGCCCCAGAACAACTCCAGAATTGAGGAAGATGGACCAAGAAAAGAAAATAAGTGCTTAAGCCGAAGATTTTGAGAAGCACATCAAGAATATACATGAGAAGGTATGAGAACATATTAATAAGATGAATATGCAATATAAGGCTAAGGCAGATTAGAAAAGGAGGAATAAGGAGTTTCAGATTGGCGATGAAGTAATGGTCCACTTGAGGAAAGAAAGGTTTCCCGTGGGAACCTATAACAAGTGAAGATGAGAAATTAGGCCCCTGTAAGATTTTGAAGAAGCATGATTAGGGAATGCATATGATAGAGTTTCCTGATGGAATCAACATTTCCCATGTTCAATATTTCAGATTTGATGGAATTATCATGAAGGTGGAGCGGAGGAAAGCACGATGTAGGAAGTGATATGGCATTCCAACACCTACTTGAAGGAGGAGGTGAAGCAATCTTGGATAGTGGGTGTGGGAAAGAGTACCAAAAATAGGAAGTATGAAGAATATCTAATTGAAATGGAGAGGAAGGCGTGGAAGATTCATCACGGCTATCTAAGGCCTTGAGTTGGCCGGTTGGGTTTCATCAACCATGCGAGATGTGATGGGAGTCACTTCTCAAATTACCCTAGATTAATACGTCACGAGGAGCATCCAATGGTGTAAGGAGCAATCTTGCATCACCCAAAATATGGTTAAATTTCAAGTTCTGGGTTTTAGATGTTTTGCATTTTGGTGTAAGGGCAATCTTGCATCACCCAAAAATAGTTAAATTTTAAGTTTCTCAATTTTAGATGTTTTACATTTTGGATACCCTTTTCATCATAGAAATTCCCAATTCACGGTTTTATTTCTATTCCTGGGTTGAAAGATATTGCAGTTTTAGTTCCTAGATTTGCACCTGAAAATCTTCTGAGTTAGATTTGAGGCACTTAGTATTCTTGGAACGGCCTTGAAACTTGCCAAAATTGGCGTAGCATATTTTGAGTACGTTATTGACTTTGAGACATTTCCAACGGTTCAAACGGTTCGTGAATCAGAGTTCCGGATCAAAAGTTATGGCCCCGGGAAGTTGGCGCACTTTCTAGAAGATACAATTGCAAATGTACTTTTGAAATTTAAACTTCAAGTTGTAATTTTCGGCGCCAAACTGCCTAAACTCAAATTTGAATGTTGTTTTGGCTCCAAACTAATGAAGAGCTCTATTTATGGGCGGGTTTCTAATTTTTTGGTAACTTTTTGGGGACAAGCTCGCATATTGCGAAAGGGTTATTCTGTAGCTTTTTGTAACTTGCATGTGTTGTGGAACTTAAGGATTTGAGATCCTCTGCATGTAAGAAGCTCCATTTTCTGAATAATAAAATTATTCTCTTGTTTGTGGGTTATTTTCTAAGTCTCGGGCTGCGCCCTCATCATATTATACACATATATATATAGTATATATTATATACATATATATATATATATGTATGTATGTATGTATGTATGTATGTATATATATATACAACTATATATATATTATCATTTAATATATATTTACATATATATTATGTATATATATATATAACTAAATATATATATATACATATAATCGTTTAATATATATTTACATATAATATATATATATATACATAAATATACATACACACACATATATATAAGATTACAGGAAATATAGTATAATAAACACATTATACATGATGTATGCATATATATATATATGTGTGTGTGTGTGTGTGTGTGTAAATGTATACGCCTCTATGTACACAAATTTACTTACAACCACTCATGTTACCATCATATTGCTAAGTGTGTATGTGTGGTATATCTATTCATATGCATATATGTGTCGTTAGATCTCACTGACACATATGTGCATACATATATACATACTTCCGGCTACATCCCACTTACCCATATGATTGTAATAGCACAAGAAAGATCTCTCAAACTCAAATAGATAAATATCACCCACAAATGCATGCAAAAGTAAACAAGACTCTCAATTCAAACATACTAGCCAAGGATGACTTACCTATTACCCACAAACTGAGTCAATTCAATCATTCTAATGTGGTGTGTGTGTATGCTCAATTAGTTTAATTTTACCGATTACCCGACCAAGATCTTCTCCCGAGTGATACCGCCCCTCCGCCTGGAGGAATGGAACACATACTTGCATCCACTAACACATGCTCATGGTAGTCAAATGTTCATAACATATGCAGTATATATAAACATCTCCAAAGTTAGAATAATTATAATTCAATAACCTTTCATTCACATAAATGCAGTATTTCACCATGAATAACATCAACTAAAGTAACATCAAATGAGACAATCATCAAATGTGAGAACATTCATATTGATAAGAAGGTACATACATATTTTGTTCATCTCCAGAATTCACATTACATCCATTTTTACCCTATGCAGTAATAGTAAATAGTAACTATACAATTGGAGTGTAACATACTCCACCCCTTATGAATCATCATCCCTAATGACCTAAGCTATTATTCAAAACATAACAACTATTATTACTTTATTCAACATTCTCAAAAGCATTAAGAATGTTAGGAAATTTTTGTTGAATTTCTGCATAGTCCTCCCAAGTAGTTGAGTCTTTTGCATACTGGTCCCATTGGACTTTGCACTGCAAGACCTCTCTATTACGCAAGTGTAGCTTACATGTTCCTAGCACCTTGACAAGCTCAATAGTTACTATTCTGGGGTCCCTTACCTATAAAGTAGTCCAATCAATTACATGATTATCCCTTGGTATATACTTTTTAAGGTAGGACACATGGAAGACGTTATGCATTCTGGCAAGAGCCGTTGGCAACGCGATTCGATAGGCTATTGGATTCACTTCCTATAGAATCTCAAAAGGTCCAACATAATGCAGGGATAACTTATAAGACTTTCCAAATTTAATGGAGCTCTTGTGAGGTTTCACTCTCAACAATACTTTGTCACCTAAGGAAAAATTACGGGGCACTCTCTTAGCATCAACATAACTTTTTTGTCGATTGTTAGCTTTTGCTAACCTTTGCTTTATAATCTTAACTAGCTCATCAATTTTAATCAACATTTCTGGCCCAAGACTCACTCGATCCTCAATTTTATCCCAACTTATAGGAGTTCAACACTTTTGGCTATACAAAGCTTCAAAAGGAGCCACCTTAATCGCAGAATGATTTGAGTTATTGTAAGAAAATTCAACTAAGGGTAAGTAATCTTCCCATTTGTACTGTTGATCCATGTAATACATCCTAAGTAGGTCTTTCAATACTTGGTTTACCCTTTCCATTTTCCCATCTGTTTCCGGATGATATACCGAGCTAATATTTAACTGAGTCTCTAGTGCAAAAAACAAGGTTTTCTGAAACTTAGAAGTGACTCATGCATCCCTATCTGAAATAATATTTTTAAGAATTCCATGCAATCTAAACACTTCCTACAAAAATTTTCTTTCTATGACAGGTGCTCCCTCAGTTAGGTTCCCTGATATAAAATGTGCCACTTTTGTAAGCTTATCTACTACCACCAATATGGCATTGTGCTTATTCCTTGACATAGGAAATCCTTGCACAAAGTCCATACTTATGACTTTCCATTTCCTTTCTGGTATGTCGTGTGGGTATAGCAAGCCCACAAGATGATGATGCTTAGCTTTCACCCTTTGTCACTAAAGACACCTAGCCACAAAACTAGCGACATCTCCTTTCATTCCCTTCCAGAAGTATAATGGTTTTACATCAACCATCATTTTTTGTCACTCCTGGATGTTCAAAATATGGTGCTTTGTGTATTCCTTCCATACTAGATTTCTCAATTCCTTTACATCAGGTACATACATTCTACCCTTGTATCTAAGTAATCCATTAGGTTCAAATTGAAAACCTTCATACCTAGAATCTTGAGGATTATCCATGAGTGCTTGCTTAACTTACAAGTAATACTCATCCTCTTTGCACTTTTGGAGTACATTCCCTTTGAAATCAATTTGAATTGCTACTAAGGAAGCAATGTGTCATCTTTGACTTAATGCGTCGGAAACTTGATTCTCTTTCCCCTTAATATAACTGATATTAAAATCATAGTCAACTATTGACTCTAACCATCTTCTCTGTCTAGCATTCAGATTAGGTCGAGTAAAAATGTACTTTAACCCATTATGGTCAGTTTTCAACTCAAAGGGGTTTCCTAGAAAATAGTGCCTCCACATTTGCAATGTATGAACTACAACTGCCCACTCTAAATCATGCGAAGCATAATTCATATCGTACGGTTTTAGCTTCCTAGATTCATAAGCAATTACTTGCCCACCTTGCAACAACACACCTCCTAATCCTTCTCTGCATGCATATGTGATAATTGTAAATTTACCTTTAGGATCTGGTACTTTTAAGATCAATATGGTGGTTAGTTTCCCTTTGACTAGGTCAAAAGCTTCTTGACATTTCTCATTCCATTCAAATCTATTTCCTTTCTTTTGTAAGGAAGTAATTGGAAAAAAAATCTTAGAAAAGTTTGCGACAAATTTCCTATGATATCTTGCCAAATCATGAAACTTCTTACTTTTGACACATTTTTGGGTATCGGCCACTCACTTACTACTTTGATCTTTGTTGGATCTACAACAATTCCTTTTGTTGAAATCACATGACCTAGATAATGTACCCTCTTTTGAAAGAATGTACACTTGGAAAGTTTACGATACAACCTATGCTCTCTCAAATGTTGTAGGACCATTTCTAAATGCTTGCAATGTTCTTCCTAATTTGTAGAATAAATTAAGATATCATCTAGAAAAACTAGTTCAAATTTGTCAAGGTAATCCCTAAACACACTATTCATTAGGTTCATGAATGTTGCCGGTGCATTTGTTAAACCAAAAGGTAAAACAATGAACTCATAATGTCCATATCTGGTTCTGAATGCAGTTTTAAAGATATCTTCATCTTTAACCCTCAATTGGTGATATCCATATCTGAGATATATTTTAGAGAATACTGTGGCACCCCTTATTTGATCAAAAAGATCGTCAATGCGTGGCAATGGGTACTTGTTCTTAATTGTAGCTTTGTTAAACATATGATAGTTGTTGCACAAATGTAATGTACCATCCTTCTTAACAAAGATGACTAGCACTCCCCAAGGTGAAACACTTGGTCTTATTAGTCCTTTCAACAACAATTCATCTAATTGTGTCTTTAGTTCCATAAGTTCAGTGGTTTTCATCCTATAGGGTACCTTAGAAATAGGTTTTTACCCTAGAACTATATCAATAGAGAAATCAAATACTCTTTTCAGAGGTAATCTTAGTAACTCATCTGGAAACACATCCAAAAATTTCCTCAAAATTGTACTTCTCCATATCTGATTTTCTAGTTTCATCTATTTCTCCATCTTCTAATTCTTGTAAACTTTGGTACTTAGAGTTATCACTATCCTTCCCAAGTTCTTCAATCTTTATGTTAAAGAGTTTACACCCTTTCTTCTTAGCTCTTATAAGTTTCATTGCCGTGATTTGTCGAATCCTAACCTCTCTAGGTATTCCTTGGAATTTAACTTGATTTTCGTAATCATCTAGGCATTCTACAATCTTTGCATGGAAATATACTATAGCCCTATGTTTCCACAACCGATTCATTCCTAGGATAACATCATATTATCCTAGAGGTGCGACATAAAGGTTAACTTCTATAGTAAAAATAGGTATTTCTATTCTAGCCTCAAATAAACATTGATCCACCTTTGCTCTTGTCTAGTTTCCATACTCTACATCCCAAGACATTTCCATGTGTCCCACCTTCCTAGATAATTTTTTTAGCTATTCTAGGTGAAATGAAATTCTTAGTTGCACCAATATCTATAAGAACAGAAACAGGTAAGCCAAAAAAAATACCTGGTGTTTCAACTAGAGTTACTTGGTAATTTGCATGTCGATCGTCTATAGCCGCATGTATCCTTTGTTGAAACATGGCCTATTGGGTGGGTAATGGATTACCATATGGTTGCAAACTAGAAGTTCTATTGGGACATTCACTTGCATAGTGATTCCCTCTACATATAAAACATCCTGAACTTGGTCCTCTTTTCCCTATGGTTTCTCCAAACTTATTGGTATTTTCACTAGCTTTACTGGTATTACCCATGCCAGAATCATTTCTTTTCCGATCTCTCCTAAACTCTTTTCCATTATATTAGAATATTTTCCCTTTTTTCCTTGAAACATTTTGCACAGATTCCTCCTTCTTTGGAACTATCTTGTTAGGAACTTCCACATCCTTCTTTTGCTCTTTTCTTTCTTGTCGAGTGGAATTAGCTTTAAGATTTTGTTCATGCTTAATTGCTTTTTCATACACAAGATCCATTGTTGTTGGACCATGCATATCCACTTTCCCTCCAATCTAACTATTTGGACCCATTATAAATTTTCTAATACGGAAACGCTCATCCTTTTGATATATGGGAACATAGCGCAGAAGTTAGGTGCACTTCTCTTAGTATTCGTGGATTGCCATGTTACCTTGCATTAACCTCTAGAAATATGAGATTTTTTGGTTATAGAAAAGTTGTGGTAACCATGTTTTGTGGAAAATCTCCATAAATTCTCCCCAAGTTAATTTCCATGAGTTAATGTTAAGTTCCAAACTCTTGTTCATCCACTAGTTAGAGGCTTCTCTCACTAACTGATATGCACCCCATGCAACTTTAGTAACCTTATCATAGTTTCATATTTTCAAATACTTTTCCATTTGAACAAGCCATACTTCAGCCTCATCACCTCCAACACTACCATCAAACTTGGGTGGAATTATCTTCTTCATGTCTCTTGATAGTTTGGAAGACACAATCTTCTTATTCCTTTCAATAGATGGAGAAGGTGATTTTTCCTTCTCATGATTATGGTTTTCACCATGCCCATGGGAAGAATTTTCTCCCTCTTGATCATTAATGGGTACTTCCTTTTCCACCCTATCCTTAGCTCTTTCTTGTTCAAGGTTAGTTAACCTTGCCAAGATTTGGTCAATCCTAGCCTCTACTCTAGTGATTCCTTGTCCATCCTGTAGTACCCCTCCGTTTATGCTATGTTTTCTGTTGATACTTTCTCATACTGTTAGACTTTGTTGTTTTGTTGGATACTTGGATCGCTGATTTTGAGCGATGATGGATTATTGTGTGACATGATGTTACTCTGTGTGATGTTTATTATTGTTTTCAGACATGATATGATTAAGTGTAGATGTTTATTTTCAGTTGATATTGCTATGCACATGCTTATGATGGACTAACAATATTTATTGAGTCAGTCTTCTGTGAGTGTATTGGTGTGGAGAACAGAATCGCATCACTCGCTTGCGAGTGCCCTGCGATATCTGTGATTTTCTCCGCACGGTGTGTCTGTTTTATGCTTTATATATATATACATGTATGCACATTGTTTGCTTGGTTGCAGGATTTGCAGGTACATGACATCGACTCCACCTGTGTAATCAGGTCTGAGCGTGTCAAGACTCAACGGAATTGTTGATTGGGAGATAGTAGTTAGGTTAATCCTAGTCCAATCTCTAACCTTAGTATTAGTACGTTGTCAGTTTTTAGTTGAGTCATAGGTTGTTTTGTAATGTGTTCTGTTGGTTAAATTGTTTTGAAAAGGTAAATTTGCTTATGTTTTAATGTTAATCATTGTGTTTTATTTATTGTTATTAATTAATATTTAAATATAATTGAAATTTATTTACTTAATTATTTAATACATTAGTTAGTTTAATTAGTTAAATAGTTGATCTTTAAAAGGATTTAGCTATTTAATTAAATAAATTAATTAATTAGATTAAATTATTAAGTGCATAAATTATATTGTGTTTAAATAGATTAGAAAATAAATTAAAGTATATATTATGCATGTAAATTAAATTGTGTTTGGAAAATTGATTTTTGGTATTTAAATTAGAAAAATGAAATTAATTAAGTTGCATGTGTTTTGAAAGAAAATTGATTTCAAATTTTAAATTTAATAGATTAATTAAATTACATGCAAATATTTTGAATGGCAAAAACTACCGAGAGGTGGAGAAGATATTTTCTCAACAACCTCTCAACATGTCTATGAGTGCCATAATTGCAAAAAGATTATAGAGATTTTCTTACGGAGGTTATTGAGGATCTCAAAAAATTGCACGGGGTTATTGTATGGCCTCGGGGAAATTTTTCTGGGCACAGGCAAAATTATTTCTCTGTGTGTAAAAAAAAAACCCAAAGTTTCTTAAGAATTGGTATTTTTCTCTCTGTTGGGGTTGTGATTTTTGGAGGAAGATTAAAGCTTCCTTGGAATTGGTGCTTTGAAGAGTATCGGAAGGATTGTGTTCTTCAGACAAAGATATTCTTCAACTTACAAGATCTTCAATTTACAGGTATTCCACTGGTGTAATTTGTAGTTTGATATTGGAAAAAAAAAGAGTTTTCTTAAAAGTTTCAATTCTTGAATTTCTTGGTGATTTGTTATTGAAATTCTTTTCTTTGCAAAAATTTGCTGTTAGATTTGTTAATTGCATGCAAGATAAAATTGAAAATTCTCAGTAAACATTTAGAAAAGAATTTTCTTTTGAAAATTTTATTTCAAAACTCTATGAAAATTGTGAAAACAAACAAAATAAAATAAAATGAATGTTTGTTTAATATTCGCCGCCGTACGGACGAATTTACCAGTCAGAAATTTGGGTTTTATTTTATTTTTAATTAAGGTTATTACTGGTTAAATTCGCAGAAGTTTAAATTTTAAATGAAAATGGATTTTCGTTTTATTCTATACAGACTGTATTTTAATTTAAAAGAGGTTTTTTTAAATATTTTGAAGGGGGCCGTGGGGGCTTTCCCCATAGTCGCCGCCCGTATGGGAAGCGATAGTGGGAAGTGGCTGCGGCCACTCCCACAGCCGCCGCCCGTAAGGGAGGCGACGGTGGGAGGTGGCTGCGGCCGCTCCCACAGCCGCCGCCCCTAAGGGAGGCGACGGTGGGAGGAACTCCCACCGCCTCCGCCCTTGTACAGAGTGGCTCAGCTTCGGCCGCCGCCTGTTAAACCCTTGTCGTGGCTGAGTAAAAACTTTGTTATATGATAAATTTTATAATTTTGGATTTTATATTTATATATATTTATATATATATATATATATATATATAAATGTAATTGTTGTAATTAAGTATGGTATTTTTTTGGTAATATTTATATATTTATATATGAATATATGTTTTTATATAGATATTAGTTAAGTTGTGAAGTTTTTAAATTAGAAAGATAATTTGGATAACTTATAAAATTCATGAGAAAATTAAAATTGTGAAAATATAGAAAATGATCATATGAATTTTTTTTTGTGAAAGCTAGAAAAGTGAATTAAAAGAAAACTATTACTTATATCTTTTTCAAATAGATTTTTCATTGAAACGATTTATAAATATGATGTATCCAAATTCTTGTATATGGATTTAGCATATCCAAATATTAGATGTGAATTTGTATAATATGACTTTAATTTCATTTGGGCAAATGGGGATGGCTATTATACGATTTTAAGTCTTCCAGTACCAATCTTTTATGAGGGTGAAATTGATTTTGAATTCATGTGATTGAACAAGTTTAGGGTAGTGCACCTGTTATGCTAAATGGGTTGTAATGTACATTGTGGTTAATTTGGTATTATATGTTGTATTATGCATTTGTCTACCCTAGATAGTAGACTTAGAAACCTTTGTTATGTTTAGGGGAGTGGCTAGTTGTAAGGGCCGACACACAAAGTGGTGTCTGGGTAACTTACAATTAGTTAAGTAAGTCAGTGAAAATTAAAGAACACAGTAGTTAGTTCTAAAAAAAAAAACTTAGCAAGATGTACATGCCTCTCTTATGACTCTTGAGCTTTCATAGTCTTGAGTATAAGATGAGAAGGCCTGGAATGGAAAATCGGTGTCTCGTTTCCTTAAGAAGCATTCGATTCCGCAAATGCATGCAATAGGGGCCGGGTTTCGTAAGAGGTTGCCAGGGTAACCCAAGGATTGGGGGCCGGGACCTAGGAAGAAACACCAGGGTAACCATTGCATCGTTGTGATGACACTCCACCTAGAATAACTGATAAACCTTGTGTTTGTGTTTCAAATTGAATTGTCAAATCTGGAAGCAATGTAACCAAAAGTTTGTATGTACTAGTGTCTAGGGTTAGTAGATTAGGTCTAGGTAGCCTTATTACTATCTCCTAGCACGGGGGGTGGACCTACGGGTACCACATGGTTGGGTGGAACGTGCACCTTACTCCGTTGGGTCCCCAGTTCGATTGTAGCATTGAGCGCTTCATGGATGGAGAGCTCGCACATGGATTCCTTCTATTTCTTCATCATTGTATATTGTAAAACTTGAAATGTAAAAACATCCCTCAAATGTATAAGAGGAGATCATTTGTAAAATTGTAACTGTTATTTGAACTATCTCATCAGATGGATGAGCAATGTAATATCTTATCAATGCAATGTATGGAAACGTATTTGTACCTTATTATATCTTGTAAGAGAATTTAAATTATTATGCAATGTTTACTTTATGTTATGTTTTAATTGGGAGCAATGCGAAATACTTAAGTCGCTTAAGGAAAACTCAAAGTAGTGTAACGTCGTTTATCCTAAGAATGTATGCAACTAATTAACATAGAATTAATACTTTAAAAAAAAAAATTTATTACACTTTTATATCACCTTTGCAACATTCTTAGGTTATTTAGACAGGGCATTACACATCCTCCTGACTTGCATCGGGATTAGTTCATGTCCTCACATATGCCTTCACCATGCTTATGTGATTGGTTTTTACCTGAATTTTTTATCCATGTTAGCCTAAATTATGTTACCAATTATCTTATGGAAAACATAAAAGTAAACATTCACATGTACACAAGAATTCCACATAAGATTAAGCACACACTTCTTTTGATAAACACATAATTTTATTCATTTCATAAGGATTTCAATATCCTTTCGATTACATGGAGCGATTATTCAGATAGTCAAGTGGAGAGTATCCTTCAGATTCACTCTTGAACACATAACTAAAGGAGTATAACCTATGGAATGAGAAAATTGTTGTTCCCTATCTTTCTATTCATCTCTCATCCATTCGTACCTATCCCAAAAAGGATAATAACCTTTGGATTTATCCTCCAATACATAGTTATGAGAAGTAATGTCAATATGGTGTTCATCAATAATGTAGTCTACATTTTTCATAGAAATTTGTTCATGAGACCATTTCTCGTATGGTGGTGTCATTGGTACATATCCCTCATACTCTTTACTCGAAGAAATTGCTATTACTTTAGCCAGTGGTAGAGCCCTAGGATCCCTAAAGATGAATGTAGGACTAGCACTTTCTTCTGAAGGCATATCCCTAGAAAGTCATAATGGCTCAAACTTTTTTGGTGAGATGGTTGGTAAGTAATTATACATAGCCTCCATCTTCATCTTTCTCTTGACATCACTGATCTAAGAAAGTGTGACTAAAAGTTTCAATGTCACTCAACTAGATAACATTATCGTAGTTGGTTCCCTCTATGGTTTTAATGATGGCTTCTTTTTCCTTCTTGGCCTTGAGGTAGCGCTCATTTTTTATTACTGAATTTCAAGCCGTTAATCTGAGACAACCATCATGACACAAGAATTTTCAGAACATTAGATAATGTTGGATGAAAAAATAATGAGCTCATAGGTTCCAAAGTTAAAACCTGGTAGCTCTAATACCACATGTAACGTACTAACCCTTCTATAAAGTAAAAATTTCTTATTTTACACCAAAAAATTTCTTATTTTACACCAAACGAGTAAATAAACAAGTAACAATCCATTGCATTAATTTTTTTCTTTTCTTTTATTGATAATTTCCAATCAAGATGCAAACATATTACAACATGAATTCCTTTTCATTTCATATATACATCAATGTAAGAAAGCATACAAATACATACATAGCTCAAAGAGATTTCTAGAACAAATAGATGTAAGACGGTCCAGGTTCTTCCCTTTCAAATCTTGGTTCTTATGTTGCCTACTATGGAGGAGAAGCATCACTCAGGCACTTTTCCGCCAACCAAAGACTCTTAATGTGGTCCCCCACACATCTATCATTCGATAGATGGCCCTTCCCTTCGACGAAGAGATTGGTAGAGTAACTGATAATGACAACCAACTAAGCATAGTGTTGTGTCCTACATAACTAGAACCTTTTAATCCCACAATCCTGAACTAGCATGTAAAAATGGATCATGGTGAACTGACAATGTAGTCTTGGTAGTCACACAATCTTTAGTGGAGTCTCATACATTGCACTACTTTGGCCAAAGTGTTTTAATTCAGTAAACAACTAAGAGTCATCTATCACATACACTACTTAGGGCCGATTTGACTTAAGGCTATCTTACACTATGCATAGGTATTGTCCTTCAATGGATAATCTGTCATCCCAGACTAACCTACAAATTTCTAATCTACTTGAAATGAATCTATTTAACAAGTAAGTACAAAAGCTCCCTCCCATACTGGATTAACTATCCTAGGAGTAACACAAGATTTTCTAGTTAAATTAATAACTTAGTTGGGTGTACCTCAAGTGACTCTTGCATTCAATCAAGCCTAGTATATAATAACTATGTAATACACCAATCTCCTATTATGGAGTTCTTACAATCACAATATAAAAAAACCTAAAAGCTTCAATTCCCTTTTTCAAAGACAATCTTAAATGCTTCTATTTCACATACCAAAAAGACATTTCAGGTAACATAGAAAACACATTAATTCCAAGTAAATAACAAGAAGAAGAAATCCCCATGCTTGTTATCGCTTATCCCAATTGATGATAATAGTGCAACCTTCTCCAACAGTAATTCAGCTTGAAATCAGCTTCCCAAAATAAATCACTCTCTCACTTGTTGATAGCTCACTCTACTCAAACAATAATGATACCTCTTACTCACAAAAGATCACTCTATTTATCACTTATAAATAGAACTATATGGCTGGTAATATCTTAGAATTTATAAACATCAAAAGACGTATATCTCTTGGTAAAATGTGTCTCTCAGAAGTGAATGATAATAATAATGCCTCTCAAATAAAATAAAAGAGAGAATGAATGAATGTGTTTCAAGTGAAATGGAATGACTATTTATAGAGCAACCCAACATCAAAAATCCTACAGTTTAGGCATGTCGAGTGACAACAAGTTTCATACACAACAAGTCAGCATAAAGGTGGCGATGTATAAAGCTCAGACTCAGCAAAAGCCATCAACAAATTGACTTCCCTCATTGACAACAATTCAAAGACCATTTCAAATAGCACATGGAGAATTCAAATTCTTCTCCAACAATGACATCTATAGGAAAACTCTATAAGAGGTGGTGCCAAAGCCTCTTTTCCATAACCAAGTTGGCACAGTTTCAAAAGAAGTGAAATATTCAATCTTATTTCTGCAACACTTAGTAAGCTTTGACTGAAATAAAGGATGAGTCAAATAATCCAATTAAGACATTGGACTAAGTCCATGTTATTCCCATTTACTGAGTCAACCAAGTCCAGACTTAAAGTTTTCCTATGTTTCAGATATGTGACATGGCGAGATATCTGCGGCTTATCTTACACAACCATGGACGTTTCCAAATTGTCCTCCAACTTCATAGTCGTTGATGACTATAATCGACTTCCATTGCCATGGTCATTAAACGTCAAAAGTAGTTTTTTAAAAATTGACTTCTTATTAAATAAGAATTGATTGAATTCTAATTACATAATTAATGTGCTAAATATATATTATTATTATATATATTATGAATATTATATACATATATACATTTAAATACCTTTATATATATATATAAAACTAAATATATATATTTAATCGTTTAATATATATTTACATATAATATATATATATATTTAAATAGGTATATATATCGTAAATCAATTGTGTCAGCATACATCTAATATATATATAAGAGTATAGAAAAATATAGTATAATAAACACATTATACAAGATGTATGCATATATATATATGGGTAAATTTATACACCTCTATGTACACATATATATATAGGTGTATCATATTGATGCATCCGTATGAGCATATCCATTTTCCAACGCATGCTTGTATCGGTAGACATATACATATGGATACGTGTATATATATATGTTCACATCCTATTTACTTACAACCAGTCATGTTACCATCATATTGATAAGTGTGTACGTGTGGTATATCTATTCATATGCATATACGTGTTGTTAGATCCCATTGACATGTATGTGCATACATATAAACATACTTCCACCTACATCCCACTTACCCATATGATCGTAATAGCACAAGAAAGATGTCTCAAACTCAAATAGATAAATATCACCCACAAATGCATGTAGAAGTAAACAAGACTCTCAATGAAAACATACTAGCCAAGGATGACTTACCTATTACCCACAAATTGAGTCAATTCAATCATTCTAATGTGGTGTGTGTGTATGCTCAGATAGTTTAATTTTACTGGTTACCCGACCAAGATCTTATCTTGAGTGATACTTCCCCTCTACCTGGAGGAATGTAACAAACACCTACATCCAATAACACATGCTTATGTCAGTCAAATATTCATAACATATGCAGTATATATAAACATCTCCAAAGTTAGAATAATTATAATTCAATAAATTTTCATTCACATAAATGCAGTATTTCACCATGAATAACATGAACTAAAGTAGCATCAAATGAGACAATAATCAAATGTGATAACATTGATATTGATAACAAGGTACAAGAATATTTTATTCATCTTTAGAATTCACATTACATCCATTTTTACCCTATGCAGTAATAGTAAATAGTAACTATACAATTGGGGTGTAACAATTGTGCATTTTGCATTTACCTAGGTCTGATTTTCATTTGTTATGAATAGATTCAAGTGCAATTGCCATTAATATATTTCGGTGTTGATTTTTGAGACTATTAAGCAAAGGACTATTTGTGTTGTTTAGTACATACACATACATACATACATATGTGTGTGTGTTTGTATGTATATATAGGTATACATACATAAATACATAAATACATATATATAGGTATATATACATACATACATATATATATGTGTGTGTGTGTGTGAGTAGACTGAAGTGTAGCCATCATTTGTCGCTTATGGTGTGAAGTTTGAAGTTTGTCTATCACTCTTTCATGAATAGACAATTAATTTGGATTGGAAAAATACAAAACCATGAGCAGAAAGCCAAAAGTCAATGAGGAAATTGCAGAAAACATATATATACAAATATGTGTGTGTGTGTGTGTGTGTGTGTGTATCTATTTATATATGTACATATGTATATGTGTGTGTGCATATGTGTGTGTGTGTGCACACACACACACACACAAAAATATATATATATATGTGCATATGTCTATATGTACGTATATAGATGTATATATATGTATGTATGCGTGTTCTAGATTTTGCATTTATGTAGGTCTTCTTTTCATTTTTTATGAATAGATTCAAGTGTAGTTGACATTAATGAATTATGGTGTTGAGTTTTGAGACTTTCAAGGAAAGGACTGTTTGCGTTGTTTAGTACACACACACATATACACGTATATATACACGTATATATATGTATACATATATGTATATATGAGTATATACATACATACATATATATATGTGTGTGTGTGTGTGTGTGTGTGTGTGTGTGTGTGTGTGAGTGTGTGTGTGTGTGTGTGTGTGTGTGTGTGTGTGTGTGTGTTTATGCATACATATTCATTTGCTCAGATTATTTGATGGGGGTGAAATCTATGTCTGTTGAGAGGGTTTATACCTGTCATGTTGGCAGTGATAGAGGAGTTGCTTTCCAGTTTCTATACCTTTTATGCTGTGATGTTGTAGTTTTTTAACCTTTTGCAATGATTTAATCTTTGGTGTTCTTTATCAATGGGTGTTTTCATGAATTGGTTCCTATTTTCCCAATTTCTTGATGGGATTTTAATGTTTCAGTGATGTTTTCATCTAGTGTGGATGTTTCAATGCCAAAAGTCTTAAAATGAAGATTATACTTTTTTTTTGCAATTAATATTTTCCCATTTCAAATAAATTGTGTGCACATGAAATAGTGATAGACATTGGAAGATGTCTATATGTACATGATATAACTAATGTACCATTGATGTTTCAAACCATGCATGTCATGAATATTTTGTATGGATAATACTTCTTCTAATGGCATCTATTTGGAACTGTTAAAATGAAGTTTGTGGTTTTCCTTTGGTATTTTTTGTCATTGGCAAATGGTGTGTTGTCTGTTGGTTCTGTGTATTTTTTAGTTGCAATTAGTTATTATATGTATGTATATACATATAAATATGTATACATACATATATGTATGTATTTATATGTATGTATATTTATATATGTATGTGTGTGTGCATATAGTTATATATGTTTATGCATATATAAACGTATGTATATATTTCTATATGTACATTTATATATGTGTATATATGTATGTATGTATGTATACATATGTGTTTATATGTAAATGTATGCTCTGCATTTTTGCATTTACTGAGATCTGATTTCTATTTGTTGTGAATAGATTCAAGTGTAGTTGCCATTGATGCATTATGGTGTAAAGGTTAGACCTTGTCAAGCAAAAGATTATTTGCATTGTTTAGCACATGTATATATGTATGGCCATATATATATATAAGTATATTTAGGTACATATATATATTTGCATATATATGTATGTATGTGTGGATATGTATATATAAAAGTATGTATACATACATATGTATATGTGTAAATGTATGTGGATATACATATATACATAGGTATGTACATATATGTTTATATATGTATATTTATATACATATGTATATATGAGTGTATATGCATACATATAAATTTATATATATATTTTTATATGTGAATATATATATGTGTGTATGCATATATATACATATGTATGCATACATATCTATATATACATATATAAATCATGGATACTGTTCCAAATCGTCTTGGTTAGAAACATGGCACAGTGTGTTTTCCAGTGGTTGTTGATTTTGTAGGAATCTATGCCAATTGTTTATTGTTTGGCATCTTACCTCTGGTATACAAATCGATATACTACTACAACAATGTTTAGAGGTATGCTCTAAAGCAGTTTATGCATTTGCAAATACTATGGATAGAAATGTGTAAGAAATAGAACATAAAAAGTTAAACATATTGATTGAATATCTAGCTCTATTATTTTCATTGTGTGGCTGATAAGCATCATAAATTATACTTCAGGTAAATTGCAATGCCATTTATTTTTAGAGGCTAAACAGTTGCAGATAATGCATTATGGTATATGTTTGTTACCTTCTCTTTGAGTCATTTTTGAAGCTAGCTATAGATAGAGAAATTGAAATTGTGCAAGAATTTGCATCTATGGCAACATGTGTTGTTTAGGAAGTATAGATAAGCACTGAAAAGTTTGACTAAGATGTGATTAAGATTTTAATTATTTCATTTTACATATTCATTTTTAAAAGTACCCTGGATCGTGTAAGGTATGAACACTAAGATTTAAGCTACAATGGACAATGTAGTGTCTTCTCCTAGTTTTTCTTACTTAGTCTTCTTATGCTTTTTATAGGATTAAACTATGGGACATAGTTCCCCTGCTGACATGGATCTGGCCATTGGTGTTGCTTCTTCAAATGTTGGAAAATTGCATCTCAAAAAGGTAGCTTGAATCACAAGCAACAAAATCATATTTGCTTGAAGTGATTTTTGACTTTCCTAGCTACACCTGTTGATTGTCTTATAACAGTAAGCTATTTCTTCTATTATCGAGGAATCTATCAATCTTAATAGTAAATAAAATATATGTAAGCATGCATTCCAATTTCCAATCAGACATGTCAACTACTATGAATAATGCAACTTACCCACCAAAGATATCCACAATGATTTTTTGAACATGTGCATGATGCCCACAGATGAAGAAATAGATAGAGCATTAGGTGTATCTTGAATAGGTAGACATGTTTCAATGACTTTTTCTCTTTCATGGAAATGCAATTAACTTGAATTGAATAGAAAATTTGAAAAAAAGGCCCAAACTCGTTTTATATAAAATAATTTCATGAACAATAGGATAAATTTAAGTGCTATGATTTGAACCAAATGCATCAATCACCACTAGCGTACATAAAACATTGGCACAACAGCTCCCATACAATAGAAATAAATGCTTTGAACACACACAAATTTAATGGT
>VDFB02084494.1:0-16084 GCA_007258455.2 Sequoia sempervirens
TTACCTAAGTTAACCTCATTATAATTCATCAAATGCTTCAAGAAGCAAAAAGGTAGATTCCACTGACAAAAAAAAATTGACTAGCTATTTAGCAAAAGAAATAAAAAAGGTAAAGATCGACCTTTCTTTATTAGAATTTCTCAAAACACCTGTGATCAGGAAAGCTTTCTTAAACACTCTAGAAGATCTTCCAAAAGAAGGAAAATTTAAGGACTTTCAAGTGAAAGATAATCAGGCTAAGGTGAAAGATAAGAACATAGTTCCTATTGAAGATGTGTAAGTAGCCTTTTACAAAGGGAAATTATAATCTCCGCCATTTTTACTCACGCTGAGAATATTTGGTAAGAACCTTCATAATTATTTAGTAGACTCTGGAATGTCTACTAACGTAATTCCTTTGTCCATATGTCAAACACTAGGGTTAACTCTAGCAAGTTCTTTAAAGAAAGTTACTCAATTCGATAAAATAGAAGTAAATGTAATCATAGAATTAACTAATATTCACATGCAATTAGCATCGGATCCCAGGATTCAATATTGCATAGACATTGAAGTTATTGAGATACCTGATACCTATGGTATGTTATTGAGTAGGGATTGGTATAAAACATTGAATGGATATATGGCTACTAATTTCTCACACATGTGGTTACCATGGAAGGTAGTTCCTAATCAAATAAAAATTGAAAGAGAACCACACATGAAATACATGATCACTAATTATGATCATAAAAATGAAGTTCTATATATTGATGTAGAACCAAGAGTTTATAAAATACGAAGTTTGGGAGTTAAAATAGAAGAAGTATTTACATGTAATGTTGAGAAACCTAATCAACTAACTCCTAGAATAGATGTTTTAATTAAATTAGATTGTGATTCTAAAGAAGAAAATAGTCCTTATGATAAATTTCAGAAGAATATTGTTACAAAAGCTTGAAAGAGCAATAAAATTGAAATTTCACTAAAAAGTTTTTTGTTGCAAGATTGTTGTAGGTTACATAGTGCTAGACATTCAGAAGACAGTTGCATGATGTGCTTGGAAATAATTTGTAAAATCGAGAATCAATATTGTCTAGAACATGACAAGATTAAAAGATCTAAACCAGAAGTGCATAAAGACAAAGTTCAAGTTACAAAAACTAGAAATATTAATTCAATGATACCAAAGAATGGTAAATTACAAGATACAAATGATCAAGCCTGGATTCTTAAATTTGATGGATCCAAATCAAAACAAGGAATTAGAATAAGAGTTGAATTCATCAATGCACAAGGTAAATCTTTTCTTGCTGCATATTAGTTGCAATTTCAATGTAATAACAACGTGGCAGAATATGAAGCCCTTATACATGGTTTGATCCTCACAATAAAGAAGAAGGTAAAAATTTAAGGTGTCTTAAAGGCTTCCAAATTAGAAGTTAGAAAGTTCAAAACAATATATCTCCCTGCAAGACATGCACTATACACTACTTCCAACATAGAGTATGGGATTTGATAGAAGATTTTGATGCATTGAACATTACTCATATCCCAAGAAGATTTAACCAAAGAGCCAATGCTTTGGCTACCATTTGCCTCTAGAACCTCTAGATTCCTCTAATTTGAAGAGATTCACACAAACGTGCAACTACATTCAGTTATCGATAATGTTACTAATTTTCAAGTGTTCAAAGATGACCAACATATATTGGAATTCATCACTAATTCTAGTATTTTTTAAGCACATATAATTGAAGAGATGGATCACCCTAATGGTAAAATTCAAGATGAAGAATTAGCTCAAGTCAAAGGAATAATTGAGCTAGAGTGACTATTTGACATTGATCAGATAGTTAGATAGAAATATTTTCCTTGAAGTGACAAAGGACAATCCAAATTATAAAATTTTTATACTAAAGAGGGTCCTAAGAACATGCTAATAGGAAAGGTCTACAGTGAGGAAGAGAAGAGAAATATTGCTCAGGCACTTAAATTTTGCTGAAAGGTTATAGCATGGATGTATGAAGATCTGAAGACTTATGAAACTTCCATCATTATGCATATGATACTGTTAAAGCCTAATTCACAGCCTTTTTTAGTAGAAACAACATCTAGTAAACACACTCTTATAACCATTAATTCAAAAGGAAGTCCAAAAGCTTTTATTAGCTAAAATAATTTTTCCTATCAAACATTCTACTTTGGTGGAAATTTTGGTGCCTGCGAGAAAGAAGAATGGATATATACGGTTATGTTTAGATTTTTGGAACCTTAACAAGGTGTATGAGAAAGATAATTATCCACTATCCTCACTAGAAGAAGTGTTACAAATAGTAAATGGTTCATAGATGATGTCCTTCTTGGATGGATTCTTTGGATATAATCAAGTAATGGTAGCAAGGGAAGATCAAATTTTCAAATAGCATTCACTGCGAAGTGGGGAACTTTGGCTTACAAAAGGATGCCATTTGGATTGATAAATGTTAGGGCCACATTCCAAAGATCCATGGATTATTATTTTTTCAAGTTGATAGGAAAATGCATCATTATCTATACGGATGACCTTATGGTATTTTTGAAAAATAGAAGAGATCATGTTTGAGATCTTAGAGCAATATTGCAGAAGTGTGAAACTTACGGAGTTTCATTAAATCCTAAAAAATTATATTTTTGGGGTAACTGAAGGTAAGATATTGGGACATATTATTTTTGAAAAAGGTATTTTGATAGACTCAGACTGAGTGAGCACACTGCTCAAGCTACAACCCTTAGGGAGCAAGAAAGAATTGAAATCATATTTCAGTAAGATCAATTTTGTCTGAGATTTTATTACTACATTGACTAAAATAGTGAAACCACTCAATGATATGTTAAAGAAATATGCCAAGATAAAGTGGAAAAATGAAGCTAAGTCACCTTCAAAAGTATAAAGACTGCCATTATAGAAGCACTAGTATTGGTAAGTCCATATTACGTTAAACCTTTTTATATTTACTCTTTTACTTCTAGTCATACCTGTGCAACAGTACTAACACAAAAAGGGGAGAATAAAGAAGAGAATTCAATTACTTTTATGAGTGCTCCATTTAACTAAGCGGATTTGACATATACAGATTTTGAAAAACAAGCCTATGCTTTGGTCAAAGTTGTACAAAAATATAGGCATTATATCCTCAGGAGTATAGTCAAAGCTATTCTTCTAGATTCCATAGTCAATATGTTAACACAGAGTGAGCTCAGAGAAAAAAGAGAAATAGGTTACAATACTACAAGAATTTGATCTAGAAATTATACCCATGAAATTGGTTTGGGGATAGGCTTTGGTCAGATCTATTGTAGAAATAGATCTGCAAATTTTTTGTCAACAATATACTTTTGATGTAAAAGGCCAAGAAGAGTGGTATTCAGATATATGGCATTATCTATTTAGTCATACTTTCCCTAATCATATGCAAAGAAATCAAACAAGAGCCCTTAAGATAAAATCTCAAAGATACATGATCAAAGGAGGAGCTCTATTTAAAAGGAACCATGAAGGAATCTATTTAAGATGCTTAAATACAATAGAAGAAAACAAAGTGTTCAAGGAACTACATAATAAATTTGGAATTTCTCATGGAGAACCTTTAGGTACTACACACCTCATCTTAAGAGTTGGTTATTACTAGCCAATGATTTTCAAAGATACATACGAACATGTGAAACACTGCCACACATGTCAAACTGCATCAGATAAAGGAAGATTCAATGGTCAACCATTACAAATGGTGATGGAGATGCATCCCTTTTCACAATGGGCACTAGATTTTATCAGATCTATCAATCCTCCATCATCCTCAGGCCATAAATTTATATTAACTACTACAGACTACTACACCAGATGGACAAAGGTGTCTCAGTAAACACTGCACTACAAAAGTAGTAACCAAATTTTTGGAAGAGAATCTCATCACCAAGTTTGGAGTACCATACACATTGGTATGTGATAATGGCCCTACCTTTTCTTCATTAAAATTTTCCAATTGGGCATTCGAATACAAAATAACATTAAAATTCTCATCAAATATTATCCGTAAGGAAATGGATTAGTTGAATCATCAAATAAAAATCTATTAGATATAATTAAAAAATTTATTGAAAAGAATCCTAGAGAATGGCAATCTTTGCTGAAATTCACCCTTTGGGTACTTCATACTGAGGATGAAAGCCACGTTAGGGAATTCTCCTTATCACCTAGTTTATGGGGTAGATCCTATATGACCAATAATTTGAAAATCCCTACTTGGTAGTTTTCCCAGGAATACATTGGATTAGATGATCAAATTGGAGCTCACTTATTACAATTAATGCATCTAGACGAAAAAATGTACCCGAGCTATAGATCATTTTGTTAGGCACCAATTTGTGGTAAAAAGATGGTTTGATAAAAGGGGTATATTAAATACTTTTAGAATATCTAACTTGGTCCTATATTGGAATAAAGCCCATGAATCAAAAAGGTGAACATGGTAATTTTAAAAAGTTGTGGACAGGTCCATATCAAGTTTCTAAAATCCTGGGTGACAATACTTATAGACTGAAGTCTTTGACTGGTGAAGATATCCCATTACTCATCAATGGGTAGTTTCAAAAGTATTATTTCCAGTCATATGTAAATAGTTTTTATAACATTTTTTTTTTTTTTTTGTAAATGTAGACATGTCAAATTGACATTATGCATCATTCATATTTAATTAAATCATATTCACTCATTAATTAAATAAATCAAGTTTATTTAATCAATCTCCTAAAGGTTATTAAATAAGTCAATTAATCTTTTAAAGATCTCCATTTAATTAAATAGATCAAAGTTATTTAATTAAATCTCTAATGATCAATTTCTTCTCATTTAATTTAAATAAACCCAAATATTTAAGTTGAATGTCACAATCAACTAATCATCATCTAAGTTAATCTAATCTTGATTAATATAATCTAACCACCCATCACATCCTCTAGCTTTTCCCACTTGCACCAATAAAGAATTTTAATTCATTTATAAATTCATCATTTTCCATCGACATGGCATCTTTGAGGAATATTCCCTCAAATTTGAATTCAAAAAAACGTTGACATGTACATCCAACAAAGAATTTATGAGCTCATACATGGATCTTACATGTCCCTTTGCAAAGGTCAAACTCAACATTTAACTCTCAAATTCAAATTTGAATCTCCCCCTCTTTGGCACATTGACCAAAATGTGCTCATTCCTCAACTTATCACAAGTTGACAAGTGGCCTCTTCTCATTGGTTGGTTTTTAGTCCCACATCCTCCATGTTTGGCATCCTTCTATCATTATATTCTATAAATAGAGAGCTTCGCTATTGTTCTAATCCTCCACAATCTTAGCATTTCATCTCCACAATCTCATGCAAAGTCACTCTCTTCAAGGGAGAACTGATTTTTCCCACCTCATATCATATTCAAAGCAATTTCATATCATCAATATCATGGAATTTAGAAAGGATTGAGAAAGGGCTTCTTTCCATAGAAGCACCAATCTAATATGAGATAGGGTTTTATTCATGTTATTATGTGTTTTATTTAGTTTCTTGTATTCCTTTCATTGCATGATTAACATGTTTCATTATTTCATAGGGATGTTCTTATTTTTCTTTTTTTTAAACAACAATGTTAATGTGTGTTTTGAGCAAATGCAGAATTTGACATCAACAGTAAATAGTTTTGTTAGGTTATTTATTGTTGTCATGTTGTAAATAGTCATTTGTTGCTTTTGTTTTGCTTTTTTGGGTTTCGTGTCATTGGGATTTACAATGTTTGGCAAGCTTTGAAGGTGAACAGGTTAATAGAACATCAATTCAAGATATTTAATCAGTGTCCCAACTATAAGTATTCTTTTATTTATAAATTGTTTGAGAATTATTTAATTCATTATACTCTAGTTAGCATGAATCATTCAATGTATCTTGAGCTACAAACACACACATTTAAATCATTCTACAAAAATTGGGGATAGAAGTTATTTGCATTGGGTGAAAAATTAAAAGACTACCTTTGCTACCACTATAATTCCCAACCTAAAAGTGGATTTCATTGCTTGCAAGTTGAAAAAATGAACTATCATTAAAATGCCAAAAGAAAAAATTGAGCTATTATTGCAATATAAGAAAAAATCAACTCTTTAGGCTATCCAAATATCTCTACCAGGGCTATAGACGCCTAGCTAGCAGTAGAGCTATGTTGGGGGGAGCTACAAAGATAACCTTGTCAGGGTTATGTACGCTTGACTGGTAGCAAGGCTCTATCCCTAGTTGGCTTTGAATTAATTGTCAAATTATGCAGGCCAATGCAAATAATTGCTATTTTCTAAGTTTACTGTGGCAGAAATAATCAATTGCACACATGTGAGCTCAACAATACTTAATCTTACATGCTAGTTGAAGTGAAATTTGAACATTTGAATGAGGATCCAATGATTTATAATTAGAAGACTAAAAAAGGTTGGTATGATATGTAAGATCCAAAATTGACTTTCTATTATTTTTTTTAGTTTTGTTGGTTGCTAGTTGTTGTGTGGTTTCACAACATGCCCCATTTTTCTACTTGTAAAAATGTGGACCCCCTTTTTCTCTTTCTTCCTTTCATTTTTTTTTGCTTTGGTGTTGCTTTGTGGTTTGGTCAAATGCATGCTTCATTTTCAATTTTCTTAGTCTTTTTGTTATCCATATTCTTTCCCGACTTGGTCTTTCGGTCTTTTCATGGAATTTAATATTTTTCCTACAAATTGGAATCCTGAAGTTATGTGGTTGTATCATGTGAGTTGTACCTTCAGTTGGTCATGGCCTTGTACTGTAATTCATCATCCAAAAGTATCAATCCCGGTAATACCATTTTCTTGTACTAGAGCCTGATAGTTTTTATTTCATTTATTTTATTTGGAACTTGAAAAAAAAAGGTTTTATTTTGCAAAATTTTAATCATTTTTATTCTTTTGATCTTTCTTGAACTCAATTCTTGATCTTTTATTTTTTTTCTAGTTTTCTCTCAAGCTTTGAGGTAATCGCCTCGGTTCCTGATATTTCTTCTTAAAGGTTGATACTATAATTTTTAATCTTGGTCATCAAAAATTGATCATGCATCTTAATGTATTATGCCTCAAAAAAATCAAACTAGCAACACAGTGCCATGTAAGATCATCACACCGTCTTTCTCCTTTAGTAGCAAGCATGCACAAAAATCTAGGTATTCATAAATTTAACCGTAATTCATAATGATTGAAACCTTTATTCAAGAAATTAATGTATTATAATAGGTAATTAATGAAGGTGTCGAAATAGTCACATACTTGGCATCACCTTAAGCATGTGATTTCTTTCAAACAATCACCATCATTAATATTGTTAGTCAATTCAAAACAAGCAAATCCATAATTCCTATAAAATACCTAAACATGGTGCATATGCAAACAAGAAAAAAACATAATCAAAGTAGATAAATGTAAGCATATACAAGCATGTTCATACCTTATACAATAGTGGAAGTAGTGCTCTTTTGATGTGAAAAGGATTCCCTTTCCCACCCCCTTGATAAGATTCTAATGATGAAGATGCAAGTGATGGAAATGAAAGTGCCTATAGTGAAAATGCATAAGATTGTAGATGATTTTCAAGTAGAAGTTCCTTATCTTTATAGGTTGAAGGGATAAAGAATGGAGAGATGGGAGGAATGTGGGACTAAAGGAGATTCAATAAGATTGTTACACTTGTCACAAATCTAATGGGTGAAGTTGGAGCACATTTTGGAGAATGTGCATAGTTAATTCACGTGGTTTGGTCGCCCACAAAAGGATATGAAAATCACGAAAAACCTATCCCTGAATTGGACATTCCAAGAATAATATCTTTTCATGGTCATTCATTTACTTGTCAAACCAGGGAGCGTATACTTGAAATGGAGCGACACTGTGTGTGCACTAAGAACCAGTTTTAGTCACAACCTATCAAAAATAAATACTTGAAAATAATTCTACCTACATTACAGAAAGGTAATGCAAAGTTCTCTAAACATAATCAAAGCAAAAACCATAACAACTACCAACTGAGAAACAAACTATGAACTGGCCTTATGCTGCAGGAACAGACACAGGGATGAATTCCCGATGCTGCAGGAACAATATAAGACTAAGTTTGCACAAAAACTTCAAGAATGAATTCTAACTTATGATCAACAGAAAATGAACAACTAACTAACTAACTACATATACTTACTAAGTGGGCCCCCTTAGCATGCATCAACTAATTATGCCAGTATTGAACTCAGAACTTCATCAAATTTTATTCATAAACTCATTATGGTGTACATTGTTCTACCCATATGAAAACTAACACAAAACTCTATTTCTTATCATACATACTCTACTTTTTATTATCATACTAACTTTTACATGATATCCTTTCTATCTCATTATGCTTGCTCATCGCGCAGGAGGAACACTTATTTAAATCAAGAAAACAACTAACTAACTAACCCTAACAGAGAAAGACATGGATGTAAAAGTATCCTGGAATCGAGGAATAGACTAAATAAATGAACTTATCTGCTCAACACGGTTCAAAGAGAATTCAGCATTCCACTCTTTCCAAATTAATTGACATTTAAATTCCTTCCCAACAATTTTGGTCAAAGAGCCTTCACTAGAATAACTTCCTCGAAGTCGTGCAGGAAATGGACTTTACTGCAAGGCCTAGATCAGCTACGCTTGACTCATTCATACTTTCTTCAACAACCTACAAAACGCAAGGTAACAGAAGCGAACCAAAACATGGATGGCAACTTACACAATATTAATTTATTAATCACATATGAAATTTACTTCATTATTCAAAAACTACATGCGTTATACCAGTCATTTGGGAAGTCAAATAGGGTAATAAATATAGACATATCAACATGATAGGCTGTAGGAATATAAAAGTGTATTACTACAGGATATCCCCCAATAAAAGGTTTCTAAAGAGTTTAAACAACCATGAACAACAAAAGGAAGGGTATTAAAAGTACACCATGATACCCAAATTATGAGCATATTTTGGGCTCATCATTTGCCCCCTACTTAACCTAATGATGGTCCTCCAGCATTAAACTTTCTGGTGGTCTCTCTGAAATCAGTGGTTGAGGCATGACTCTAAAATGAAGTTCCGAATTTGTAATAAAAACCTCTGAAACTCTGCCACCTTTCATACCTACGAGCTTCTGTATCTTCATTAATATTTGTAGCTCGGTAGGGATAAAGAGGCCACATCAACACAGGAGGTCTAAATGTCAAGGGAAACCACAATTCAAACCTCTCTTGAAGGCCCAACTATATGTATCTATTTGATCTTTTGAGAGCTGCTGTAAAATTCAGGGGACTGTGAGGCTCAAACCTTCTTAACCCAACAATCAATCTCTCCCATCTCTTCTCAATTCTAGAGTATGACAGCTTCCAAAATGAGTATGTCTGTTCTTGAAACTCATCATACACCTGTTTTCTAAGATCGAATATTTTCATCTTGACTGTATTATTATTATGGCCATATGCCACAGTAAGACAGGTTTTCAACATTGTATAGGGGTCTGAACTCTCAGGGTGCAATGGAATAGGCTTATCCCTTTCAGCTTCTTCATATGCTTCTAATTGTCTGCCATAATTAGCTTCGTTTTCCGCCCAAGACATGAGTGATCTTAAATGAATGTCGCTAATGTACATAAGTGGATTCCACTCTATTTCAGAGGGAATTATAAAGCCATGTAAATAAAATTCTCACAAAGAATTCCTTAGCCAATTAGGAGCCGCCTGGTATGCATCATAGAATTATTTAGCAGTGTGAATAACAGGATCTAGATTCCTGGAAATTCTCATTATCTGGAACCACAAAAATTATTCCTTGAGACACAGAGCATAAACTCTAGGTGGTGGTCTACACTCCATAATCTTACCAGTTATTGTCATCATTTCATTAATTTTCTCCTTTAGCTCCTGAATTTCCTGTTTCTGCCTTTCAATGTCTCTTTTCAGTTTCTTCTTTTCTTCCTCACAAAGACTTTGTTGAATTTCAGTCTTGGCTAGGTGGTGGAAACTCAAGGTCTGCAATGTGACTGATCTTGATGTGATTCTAAGATATTCCAAGAATTCAATCAAAAATGTCTTTTTGTAGACAACCATGGCTTGGCAATTTGTAGGGGGTAATGAAGCTTCATTGGCCACTTCCAAATGTTCAAGTTGTTCTTCCTCTTGCTGTAGGATGAATTCTTGTTGTTGTAGTGGAGAAGATTGTGCTTCCTCTGAAATCTGCATAGCCGCAGTAGCCAAGTCATCAAGACTTGGAACCCCCCTTTCATTATGCTCAACTTCCCTTGTCTCAATTTGTTCTTCTTCAAGAATAACAAATGGACTCTGTTCAACATTCTCAGATACATCCTGAGAGACATTATGTTCAGAACCTATAGATTCCTCTGAAATTATGATAACTTCAGGTTGAGGTGAAGCAGGGGAGACTTTACATTGTTTTCTTGTTGAAACTCTTCTTGGCAATGTTGCAGCTGCCGGAGGTGCTCTCATATCTTTCCTCTTTCTGAATTTCCTAGAGGGCTCTACCTTATTAGAAGATGATGGTGAACTTGTGGTAGCAACAGGCATTACTGTAGGAGAAATTGCTACAGGAGAAGATCCTACAGGAGTAGAGTATTTCCTTTTCTGAGAATGAGGGTCAGATTCTGGGGTTTGTTCCACCCCAATCACTCTCCTGCCTTTGTCTTTCCTTTTTCTCGCCTACTGGTAGACCTAGTTTGCACCTAGGCAAAGGACTCTAGGGTGAAGGTTGCAAGACTAGGTGTTGCAGGAGCAAATGACCCTTGCCCTGCTTTCCTACTGGTATATGCTATTTTCTCTTTCTTTTTCTTAGGCCATGGAGCAAGTGCCGTAGGGGGTTTTGGAAGTTGCACGCTCTTTTGGGAAATAAATTCTTGCTAGGAAAGAAGTGACACATCCCTCAAAGAGCATTCAATCAATAGTTTTATAAGGACATGGTGGGCAATAGAGTTATCCTTCCCCTTCTAGGTTTCATGGGCACATTGTTCCATAAATTTTAACAAAAAGTTTGGGACATTAACAACTAACCCATGCCTCATATGACTCAACAATTTAAAATGGTAGGAATGTAGGTAAGAAAAATGACCTTCACATGTTAAGTACCTGATTATAAAAGTAGCATATTCTGGATATGGGGGAGGCAACGACACTCGCTTGCATCCTTGCTTAGAGACCTCCAAGGGTCCATCAGTTGGTACTGTAAATTCTTCCTTAGTAGAAACAACATCTGAAGAAAAATTATCTCCTACAGCTGGAAGCCCGGTTACCTCTGCAATTCATTCCTTAGTTACAGCTATTGTTAAACCCTATACTATAGCCTCTCCTTCAGAAAGGGTTCTTAAAAATTTTCCTGTGGCTTCCTCGTTGAAAGTATCTAACCTCAAAAAGTAGTTCAACCAACCATAGAGGCTAAATACTTGAATTGTTTAAGGATTCTATGTGAATATCTCATGAGCTACAAGCTCATGTCTTACCAGTTGACCACCCATATTCACAATTGTCTCAGCTGAAACTTAAACTCTTTTCTGAAAATCCAAAGAAAACTTTTTACTTTTCTGCTCTACTTTTCTATCCTGCCATCACTTTCTCTTCTTTTCCAAGAATGAACTCAAAAAATATTTGCATGTAATGATTGTTACAACTACTTAAACAAGTAGTTTTAATTATGATTTAGGATGAAACATGCAGTCATATTTGGAAAGTACAAGAAAATAATAAAAAAAAATATCTCAACAGTTGTGACAGCAGCGTAAGTGAAATGGATTATCCTACCCCCTACTTAAAATTTGACATGTGTCCATGCATGTAATAAAGAATAGGCGGAGATCGGGTAATAATGACTAATATAGATATAGTAGTAAATGAATAAAATGAAATAAATCAATGATGTGACAACAAAAGATATCGTGTACCTTTCAATAAATGCATGTGCATGCTGAGAAAGATGACGGCTTCAACATGAGATGATAGTTGGGAATGAAATCATAATTAAGGGTGGTGCAGATGAATGAGGTGGATGGGTGACATGGACGGATGAGATTTATGGATGGAATGGATGGATGGGATGGAAGATAAGAAAGTGAGATGTGGTGATGAGTGAGAACGAAGAAAAAGGGTTTCCTTAAAAAGGAAACCTTTATTATGAGCATGCATTGCAACATTATGATGAAGCTACAGGAGAAAGGCTAAAGCCTTTTGCTGTAGGAAGATTAGTGGTAGGATCCTGAACAAACTACTGCATAAATTCTTCTTTTGAGACTGGCTTATAATACAACCAAAGACGGTGTCCATTAACCAGTAGCTTAAATCGAATAGGATCAATTATGACTAATTGAACTGAACCATTATCAAATACATTCTCAATTTCATATGGGCCAAGCCATTGAGTGGTGAGTTTACCTTGATTTTCTTTATACCTCGAGTCATAGAGCAGCACCCAATCACCGGCAAAGAATTGCTTAGTTTTGATATGTCGGTCATGCCACTTTTTCCTTTGTTGTTGTATGATTTCAGTATGCTGCAAGGCCTCTTTTCTAATTTAGTCTAGCGAATTCAACTATAGGAGTCATTCCTTTTGGGCTTCATAAATGTCAATATTAAGCTCTAAAGTAGTCCTCAAGGTCTTGTGCTCAAATTCTATTGGCAACATGGCAGTCTTTCCATAGAGTAATTCAAAAGGAGTAAACCCTATAGTTGTCTTCCACATTGTCCTATAGGCCCAGACAGCTTCAGGAAGTTGATTGCTCCAATCTTTCTTATGTAGCTAAACTATCTTTGTAAATATCACCTCAATTTCTCTGTTGGTAATTTCTGCCTAACCATTGGCTTGAGGGTGATAGGGGCTAGACTTCCTATGTCAAATCTTGTAATCATTCATTAGTGTATTGATTAAATTGGATGTAAATTGAGCTCCTTGATCTGTGACAAGTTCCCTTGGGACTCCAAACTAAGTAAATATTTTCTCATATAGGAATTCAACAACTTTGTTGTCACGGGCATGAGTCATTGCTTTCACTTCCACCCATTTGGTTACATAATCAGTACAAACTAAAATATATGATTTCCCATTTGATGGAGGATCAATAGGTCCAACAAGATCCATGCCCCACTTATCAAAGGGACTGACTACCACTTGAGGATACAGGGGCATTTCATCAGACCTTGTTGGTCTTCCCATGCATTGACATCTGTCACATTTCTTGGTATAGGTTGTAACATCTCTGTGTAGTGTAGGCCAATAGTATCCAGTAGCAAGCACCTTCATAGATGTTCTTTTCACTGCAAAGTTCCCACCACATGGCTCATCATGACATGCATGCAGAATGTCATAGGTTTCATCTTCCCTTACACATCTTCTGATGACTTGGTCAGGTCCTGTGTAGAATAAACAATCTCCAATCCATGAAAAGTTAAAACTTTTCTCCACCAACAATTTTTTTTCCTTTGGGGAAAAATGGGCTGGAATCTGGTTGACTGCCAAGTAATTTGCAATATCTGCATACCATGGGGTGCGAGTAGCAATAAAAAATAGATGTTCATTAGGAAATCTATCATCAATTACCTCTGGTATGCCAGGTGTAGTCGTTTGAAGCCTTGATAAGAAATCAGCCACTACATTAGCCTATCCTGGTTTATCAATGATTATGATATCAAATTCGTGCAACAATAGGAGCCATCTTGCTAATCTGCCAGATATGGCAGGTTTATTCATGAGGTACTTTATTGCTACATGGTTTGTATGAACAAATACTTGGTAACTAGTGACATAGTGTCAGAACTTGTTTAAAGCATACACAACTGCTAACAATTCTTTTTTTGTGACAGTATAATTTAATTCAGGACCTTGCAAGTTTTTGCTAATGAAATATATGGCATGTTCAATTGAATTCTCTTTTTGTCCTAAAACTCCCTCAATGGCATAACCAGAAGCATTTGTGTGTATATGAAAAGGAAAACTCCACTTTGGTCCTTGAAGAACAGGTGCCTGAGTAAGCAAGTTCTTAAGTTGTAGGAAATATTTGTCACAGGCTTCAGTCCAACTAAATTTAGAATCCTTAGTCAATAAGGCATATAGTGGACTGGCTATCTTGCTGAAATTTTTGATAAATCTTCTATAATATCCAACATGTCCTAGGAAGCTTCTAACATCCTTTTATTTTGTAGGTGTTGGCAAAGTTAGAATAACTTCTATTTTTGCAGGATCAACTTGAATTCCTGCTTGAGAGATATGATGGCCTAAAACAATTCCCTCTTGCATCATCATAAAGCATTTCTCACTATTCAAAGACAAATTTTGCTTCTGACATCTTTTCAACACTTTTTCCAAATTAGCTAATGCTTCTTCATAAGAAACTCCATAGGTAGTGAAGTCATCCATCTAGATTTCCATAGAATCATGAGAAATGTCAGCAAAAATACTGATGACTGCCCTTTGAAATGTTGTAGGTGCATTACACAGTCCAAAAGGTAAAATAGAGTAGGCAAAAGTGTCCCATTGACTAGTAAAAGTTGTTTTGTCTTGATCTTCAGGGGTGATTCTTATTTGATTATAGCCACTATATCCATCCAAAAAGGAGAAATATTTTTTCCTAGACAATGAGTCTAATACTTGGTCAACAAATGGCAATGGAAAATGATCCTTTTTAGTTGTTGTGTTTAGCTCCCTGTAGTCTACACAAACTCTCCATTTTCCACCTTTTTTAGGGACAATCACCAATGGAGATACCCATTGACTGTCTGAAATGGGGTAGATAAAACCAACATCAAGCAATTTTTGAAGCTCTATTTTAACTATTTCCCTAAGTGCTAGATTTATCCTTCTTTGAGGTTGTCTGACAGGTGAACAATCTTCCTTAATATAGATCCTATGAGTACAAAGTTGAGAATCTATTCCCTTCATATCCCCATAGTCCAATGCAAAAGCTTTGTGTTGTTCTTGCAACATTGTGACTAGGGCAGCTTGTTGAGATTAAGGCAACTTATTATTAATATTCAAACAATGGCCTAGAGACACTTCTACTTGTTTGATAAGATCATTCATGGAGGCTGCCGATAATGGTGGTGTATGTATTTTCCGATAGAAGCAAAATTTTGATAAACACAGGAGATTCAAGTTTATTAGTTCTCAAAATCCATTTGTTGTAGGAAACACCGGCGACAGCTTAACTCAGAAATAGATGGGCTACTCGTGACTGCATTCCACCCCAGCCATTGAAGTAGCTCATCCCCACTCGGAATGAAATGGATTAGTTTGTAGCATCATTAGTCGAGCCAATGAATAGAATTCTTCTCCCAACTTGGCCAAATTGGTTGAGACAACCGGGCCGAGCTAAGTAGGTGGGTATAAAGCCAATTTCTTTCTTGACTGACCATCAAAAATTGTCATGTCTCTAGAACAACATCCTATAAAAGCATTAGCTTTGGCTAACCATGGTCTTCCTAAGATGATAGGATATCCTCCCAAAGTGGCCTTAGTGGAAAATATGGTAAAATATGGTGGGTATTCCAAAGACTCAAGGATGACAATAACATCTTCTACCATTCCATCAGGTTTTATTGTGGAACTATCAGCAAGCTGCATGTCAGTAGGTGTAGACCTAATGTTTAGAATATTCAAATACTCCATTGTATTCTTGGTCATTACATTGATGGCTGGACCAAGGTCAATCAAAACATTCTTTATTATTTGGCCATTAATATTTATTTGTACCACAGGACTCCCAGGGTTAGTATATTTTGGAATGACTACCTTCCCTAACATAATATCTATTAACTGTCATAGAACATGGATAGTTTGGGAATCCTTTTTCTTTCTTCCTAATTTCTTTAAATAGGCCTCCTTAATGGCTTTTCCATAAATTGGGACATCCTTAATGGCTTGAAAAGGGGGTATTTGAATGTGTACATTCTTCAACTGATCCAAAATATCAAAGGTAGGCTCTTCCATAGAATTTGATGTAGTAATTTGA